>CAUYRH010074252.1:0-20365 GCA_963574655.1 Perodicticus potto
CCTGTGCCCTTCCAAGATGCACTGTAGATGTGGCCCCACCAATTACCTCCCTCAATCCCAACCTTCCCCATTCCCTCCCTTCCCATAATCTTGTGCTACAGTTGGGTTATAGTCTTAATATGGAACCTTTAAATTAGCTTCATAGTAGGGCTGAGTACATTGGATATTTTTTCTTCCATTCTTGAGATGTTTTGCTAAGAAGAATGTGTTCTTCTAACATTTTAAACTGTCAAAATTTCACTAGTACAGGCTCTTTTCCAAAGGCCCCCAGCTGCCCTTCATGCATCCTCTGTAAGAATGCCCAAGCACCGACACCTGCTGGGCAACCCTCTGCATCCTCCTCTCTGATCTTTCCCATTAGCCCTTACAGCTCTTCTTTGTCTTGGTTCATGAGGCTGAGCAATCTTGTGGGCTGCTGTAAAGTCTGCTGTTGTGAGATGCAAAAACCACCCAGCTCAGATAGCCTTGGGAAATCCAGAGACAGGAAGAGGGTCATGAGCTGTTTTGTCAGATGTTACACCAGATCCGAGGAGATTTCTGTAACGGAGAACTTTAATGAGATTTCTTTCTCTTTTCTCTGGCAAAGGTGTTCTAGTAGCTTCAATAGAATCAATGACTGATTATGAAGACAGTTCCTTTTAGGTCTGCCTGAACTAACTTTAAACCAAGAGAAACCTTAGTACACATGATATATAATGTATTTATTGACTTTTCACATGCTCAGGTTTAAAACTTTTTTTTATAATTGTGAAGGTAATTCATAATTTGTTTTAGGGGGAAAAGTCAAATGTGGTAACTCTATTCTTTGTGACTCACATGATTTCTTTTCTTAGTGACCTGATGAGTGATCACCGGAGTTTACAGCCCCAAGGGGAACCACAAGGATACTGAATTAATTTTTTTTTCCCTTAGTTTCTAAGAACCTTGCAGCACTAAGAAGCTAAACCATGTTGCCTCATCTGTTGATAATTGTCATAAATTTTTTAATACAACAAAAATACCTTAAGAAAGAATATAACATTTTTCAAATGCAGACATTCTCACGTCTTATTTTGTTTGTAAATATAACTGGGCAAGATCCTATTTGATGGTAACGTATTTGTTATTTAATTAATATCTATATTTATTGATTTACAGCTTATGAAATAAATTCAATATCAGTTTTCTAATCCAGGAGAACTTTACATAGGTCTCTAACAAGACTACTCGAGTTGAGATTTTAGGATATTTTTTCCCAACTACTTTTATGGAAGTTTATTTTCCAGCAGGTTTTGCTGCAACATACTCAATCTATTTTCTTATGAAAGAACAGCAACAACAAAAAGTTCTCTTCTCACATAGCTTTGCTTATTTCTTCCAGTTTTTGTCTTGTTGAAGAACATAGAAAGCTTGAAAATGCACTAGATTTCTGTGGGTAGCTTAGAAAAATGTCATCTCAATTAAACACACAAGAATATTATTTAAAAATAACTGGCACATAGATTTTCATAATATAATTGATACACATGTTCTAGGTGCAGTTTGCAAGTGTCCAACCACAAAGCATACTTATTTTGAAAGTGTCCTTTTCTCTAGAGACTAACTTCCAGTACAGGTGGTTTATTGATTTGGAGTCATGAGTTGGATCTTCTGCTCATTAATATTGAGTTGTGCAACCAGTGAAGTGAATTTTTTACATTTCAGTCTTCTCCTTTAAGAAGGGGGTGATGGTTTCCCTGCTCCTGGAACCACCGTGACGCCTGCCAGCAGAAAGTCTCACTTTCAGAGCACGTCACTGTGAGCTTCCCTTACTGCTCTTGTTATTCAGTTACTATTTAAAGTCTTAAACCTTAAAGTCCTAAACTATCATGATCAGATCTTTCAATTAACAATGACAGAAACATTAGGGAATTATCAATAGGTAGGAGATAAATTAAATATAAACTCATAAAGAACATGAATTTTATGTTATGTCCATTATATTATTCTAAAATATTGCAAATTAATAATTAAAAATATAACAGAAATTTTATATTATTGTTGAAAATTACAACACATGAGAGGAAGAAAAATCCTGAAAATTTGTGGTAGGTAAGAGAATTTTTTCCCAAGATACTGTAAGTCAAAGTCTCCCTCAAAAGTCTAGTGGTGATGCTGAAGAAAGAAGCAAATGCTGGGCCAGATACATCAAGGCATTCTAAAAACAGAAATAGCCTCGGAATATCAAAAATTAAATCATTTAGGTTGATAACTAGAATCTACAGAGAGCTCAAATTAATCAACAAAATTACCACCCACCACTGGGCAAGAGATATGAACACAACCTTCTTCGATGAAGACAGATAATAGCTAACAAATATTTGAAAAAATTCTCATTGTCGCTGATCATCAGAGAAATGCAAATCAAAACCACCCTGAGATATTACCTCACCCCAGTGAGAATGGCCCACATTACGAAGTCTCAAAGCTGCACATGCTGGCACAGATGTGGAGAGAAGGGAACACTTTTACACTGTTGGTGGGATTGCAAACTAATACGACCTTTTTGGAAGGAAGTATGGAGAGTTCTTAAAGAACTCAAATTAGACCTCCCATTTGATCCTGCAATCCTATTATGAGGCATCTACTCAGAAGAAAAACGATCATTTATCATAAGGACATTGGCACTAGACTGTTTATCACAGCTCAATTTGCAATCACCAAAATGTGGAAACAGCCTAAATGGTTTTAGGAATAGATTAAGAAGGCGTGGTATATGTATACCATGGAATACTATTAATGCCTCAAAAAGATGAGACTTTACATCTTTTGTATTAGCCTCGATAGAGTTGGAACACATTCCTCTTAGTAAAGTATCATAAGATCACAGAAGCAAGAATCTAATGGAGTCAATTCTAATATGAAGCCAGTAGATGATCTAATACATACCCACATAAGAGAAAAATTAAAATCAGGTGGGGGAACAAAGGTGTGAGGAGAGGGGTGAAGGGAGAGAGGAAGACCTTTATGGTGTGTGACACACCCCTTGGGAGTGGGACACAATTCTATGAGGGACTTTCCTAACAATTGCAAACAGTGTAACCTAATTCTTCGTGCCCTCGTTGAACCTGAAACAACAAAAAATTACATCCTTTATTGAAATTTCACATAAAAGGCAAAATAGTTGGTCAAAGGCTATGATCAAAGACATCAACCAGACCATGGAATAAACATGAATTTTGCTGATCCAAGCAACCCCAGCACAGGAGCTACTTAACTGTCAAGACAAAAGTCCAAAGCCAACACCTCTGGCAAAGTGATTCTGTGAAAGTTCATCAACTGGTATTATGTACTTACTTATTTAGGGTCAACTGATGTCACTGAGGATAAAGACTGTAGTTTTCCTTCTGTTAACAGAAATATGAATGTGCTTTTAGAATTTGTTTTACTCTGACCGGGTATGGTCTGCAGCAAGTTTGGCAAAGCAGATCATCCAAACCAGAAGTTGAAAAAAGCCAATCACGGATTGAGAAGGATGGTTGAGGTTGGTGGCTCCTCCAGAGTGCATGTAAGTGAGGGTTCAATGGGATAGACGGATTCTTGGGGGAGCCCCAGATAATCAGATGTACCTGGGGAGACCCACTACAATCCCGATCCTTCCAAAGCTGCAGTACACGGTCTGGCTGTGTGTGCTGCAGAATTCCAAGGGGTGTTAAACACCACTGAGTCGCGAGCAGCTCCATGCAGGTGGCCGGTGCACCCTGGGGGCCACGCCAGCCCTGACCTGAGCTTAGCAGAGCCTCAGAGACATAACGGGTCCCCCTCTTTATTGTGGATTGCATTCTGTATCATGCAGCGGAAGCTGAGAGGAGTAAGCCTGGCCAGAGCTCTTAGCTTGAGCTCACCTTAAAGCGCACCGGAGACCACAGCTTTGCTTACTCATTTTCTGGGGAGACGGTTGTGCTGCATCAGGTGGGACATGTGAGGAGATGAGGCAGGCGAGGAGGAAGGGCCTGCAGAGGGGTCAGTCAGGGAAGACTTCTGTGGGTGGTGAAGTTCTGAAGCCTTCCCCCAGGACTGCTGAGACAGAGCAGGTGCCTCCTGAAGTGTCCACCTTCCACAGGGTCCCTCCTGACGGACCTTTGTCCTGGGGGGGAAGCTTCAGACTGGTCTTGGGAGGAAAACAAGAGAAAATGAGGCCAGTGCTGGAGTCTGAGCCAGAGCAGCCTGAGGTGCTGTGGCCAGAGTCCAGCCCAAAGGGGTCCTCTCCCAGGGTGGCAGCAGAAAGCCCAGGTGACCAAGGGAATTGGCTAAGTTTCTGTCAAGCATTTTTTGTGTATGTGTGTAGGGGGCACAACTATTATCCAGCTTGCAGTCCTTGTGGCCAGTGAGACATGAGGGGCTCTGACAAAATTGGCACTTGTTCCTAAGAGCAGCTTCCTTGGGGAGGTCCCCTTCTTCCTCTGGATGCCCACGTGCTGGATGTGAAGCTGGAATGCAGCTGCCCCGTTTCTGCTGGCCCAGGTAGAACGCTGGCTCCAGGGGGAGAGCACAGAGGCACAGCCGGCTGGCAGGTTGATGGCTGAGATCAAAAGCCCACTTAGCCTTAAGCTAATGTGAGCCAAAATCATCCTCATGTGTCCTCCTGGCTATCCCCTCCCTTCAGAATCTGCCTCAGTTCCCCAGTCCTCAAGGCTACAGAAGGCTGGTGGAGGGCACCCTAGCTGTCTCCCTCTCCTCCCCTCAATTTTAAGGTTTATGTTTTGGAGAAACTCATTCATAAGCTGTTTAGCATCTAATTTTAAAAATATTATTCTTCCTTAATGATTACTTTTATGTGGTACCTGGTGGAGATGATCTAAGGGTTTTATGTACTAGGTTACCACCAAATCAAAAAATGATGTCAGTTTTCATCATATAGGTCATGGGATGAACTCTGTAGCCACACAGTTGTTTCTTACTATTTATTTATATTTCCAACTGTTCCTCTCCCAGAAAATTAAGATGAAAGATGATATTGCATCCTTGGAAGAATGGAAACCCCAAATTTGCTTTCAGTATTTTGGAATATCTCAGGGAAAGGCTTCCAAATATGTAAGAGGGGCTGGCTGAGGGGAAATGCCAAAATTTTGTTAAAAGAGATTCAAGTAACTTTAGAATGGAGTTATTAATACACATCACTATGTGTACAGCAAATAGCCACAAACTAAGATTTGGCATCAGAAGTTCTACAAAATATAAAAATGTTGTATGAGACAGACGGGAGAAAAGAAAAACAATGGATTATAGGAATTAGTCCATCATACGTCCTGGTTCTAGGACACATAAATAACCATCTACAATCCTAGAAATTACACTTACAATTTGAGGACTGGAGAACTTGCAACAATCTTTATTTATATTATCGATGGGATCTATGATACAGGTTTAATAGACTTTAAAGAGATATTTTCAATTTTTATATCTGCCAAGAATAGTTAAAATACAGTGACTACAAAGTTAAGTTACATTCAAACATAACAGAGGTTTTCTTCATAAAGATGAAATATGTGTGTGTGTGTTTAATAAATTTCATGATAAAACATTCCCTGATGACAACAACCAAAATCACACAAACATTTATTTAAGGAAACAATACAATTAGTCCTCTCGGTTGTTAGTGTTTCAGATAAGTGGCCGTTAGTTTTAAATTTTGTTTTATAGGCTGATGTGAAATCAAGTAATCCCTGTTTTCAACAATGCCAGATTATTAGCCATCATAAAATGAGTAATTAAATTTGCTTTCCTAAAATTAAAACCTTGGTTGAGTTAAGCAGCTCAGAGAAACTTGTTTTCCCAATGCACCAACAAATGTATCTCCAGTGGATTTCAGAACTTTACTGTGGCACTTCTGAGAATTCTGGATTAATTATGGATCACCAAGGGAACGCGCGATAAGGCATTTTGTCAATTTCATGTCCCTTTCAAATTTAGGACTTATTTTTGGACAATTTTTGAAGCCCAGCTTGTTCACTTACGATTGAACTATCTGTCACCGTGATTAGAAGAGTAAGTTCTTCCACAGAAATATTGCTAGTTCATACTCTTAAAAAAGATACCAGTGATTTATCTTTCCAATATTCCCTTGGCTTATTTTCATTTTCATTTAGTCTGTCCTTTCTATCTTTTTGAGTAGGAAGATTTAGATCATTCATGTGAGAACTGTCACTTTTTCCCAGTAAAAGCATCGTGCCTCAGTTTCTTTCTGCTGCTACAGCAAAATACCTGAGACTGTAATTTACAAATAATAAAATGCGTTTCCCACAGTATGGAAGCTATGACATCCAGGATCACAGGGCCAGCAGCTAGGGTGTCTGATGAGGCGAGCTCTGTGCTTCCAAGATGGTATCTTGTTGCTGTGTCTTCACATGGCATAAGGGCTAAAAAAAGACCCAGGCTGTGTCCTCGCGTGGCAGATGAAAGGGTCCTTTTAGGAAAGCATTAGTTGCATTCACAGGGCAGAGCCCTTGTACAATCACTTCTCACGAGCCCCGTCTTCTACTACAGTGTCCTTGGTGGCAGGTTGCAAAATAAGAATTTTGGAGGGACACATCCCTTCAGACTATACCACATGTTATGCCTAAAAGTTTACTCTAAATATTGCTTTAGTTATATTGCAAAACTTTTGATATATTGTCCTTTTTCTGATAAGCATGATGTTTAATTTCTGCATATTTTGGTTTCTTCCAAAAGTTTTCTGTCTCTGACTTTAATTACTATTTTAATATAAAATAATCAAAATTGTAATTAAAACAATTATTATGTTAACATAATTAATATTTAATTAACACTAATTATTTTATTAATAATAATTAATTATTATTGTAATACAGTTATTATTCTGTATAATTTTTATTCCTTTGAGATTATTTATCTATGCTTGATAGTCCAGAATATGGCCCAGGGTATTTGAAAATAATTTGTATTCTGCTGTTATGGGGTGGAATTTCCTATAAATATCTTTGAGATTAAATTTGTTGATAGTATTGTTCATGGCCTTTATATTCTTACTGATTTTCTGTCTACTTGTTTTATCAGCCACTGAGGAAGAAGTACTGAACTCTGCATCTATCACTGCGGGTCTGTTTATTTCTCTTTTTAGTTCTATTTGGTTTTGTTTCTTGTACTTCAAAGCTCCGTTACGAGACGCATAAGCATGTGTAATTGTTACAGCCTCATATGACATTGATCCCTCCCGCTTAAACAATGTCTCTTTGCAATCTCCCTAATCGAATTCTTGTTCGTGATATCGGTATAGCCACTCTGATAGCAACCTAGTTATCTATCTTTTCATTAGCATTTGCATGGAATACGTACCATCCATATATTTATAACCCATTTTGTTCTTTGAAGTGAGCTTTTTGTAGAAAGCATATACTTGTATCTAGGTTTTCATCTAATATGAAAATATGTCTTTTAATTAAAGTGTTTTATCAACAATATTTACCGTAATTATTAATAGAGTTGGATTTAAATTTACCTCTGTGATATTTGTGTTTCCTTGTATTTTCTCAGACCTTGGCCCGGATCCTTTTGCAGTGTTTACAATATTCTATAATTCCATTTTAGCGCCATTACTGGCATTTTAGCCAACTCATTACTTTTTAATGATTGTGTCAGGCTTTATAATAGATATTTTTAACTTTTTAATGTACCCTTATTTTTTATTTTTTATTAAATCATAACTGTGTAAATAACACTATATCATTTCACTTACAGTTGAAAAACTTAACACAGAATATTACTATGTCTCCCATTTCTCATTCTTCTTCATGCTATTGTGATCGTATGTTTTATTTCTGCATATGCTAAAAATCTCATTAAAATTATTACTATTTATAGTTCTAACAGTCAGTTACCCTTAGAGACATACATAAAGATGAGGAAAAACATCCTTCACATCTATCCTTATCTTTATAATTTCCAAGGTTCATTAGTGCTTTATGTAGAACCAAATTTTTATCTTATACCATTTTCTTTTTCCATTTCTTGCAGTAGTGATAAATTCTCTCAGCTCTTTTTTTTTTTTTTTTGAGACAGAGTCTCACTTTGTTGCCCCCAGTACAGTGCCGTGGCATCATAGTTCACAGCAATCACTAAGTCTTGGACTCAAGAGATTCTCCTGCCTCAGCCTCCCAAGTAGCTGGGACTACAGGTGCCCGCCACAACACCTGGCTATTTTTAGAGATGGGGTCTCGCGCTAGCTCAGGCTGGTCTCTAATTCATGAGCTCAGGAGATCCTCCCACCTCAACCTCCCAAAGTGCTGGGATTACAGGCATGAGCCACCACACCAGTCTCAGCTCTTTTCTTGTCTAAAATGTTTTATTTTGCTTTCCATTTTGAAAAGCATTTTTCTAGCAAATAATTATAGGTTGAAGGTATCTGTTCAGCTCCTTATGAATGACTCTATTATTTTCTAGTTTTCATATTTTATGACAAAAAAGGTCTTCCATAGTTCTTATTTTTACACAAATGTGTACAACTTCTTTGGTTGCTTTTAAGAACTTCTTTTTGTATTTGATTTTGAGTAATGTTGGTAACGATGTGCCTTGCTCTGTTTTTCATTATGCTTCTTTTTTGTATTTGTTAAGCTTCCTGGATCCTTGGACTTTAGGTTTTCATCAAATTTGGAAAAGTTTTAGCTATTATTTCTTGAAATGGTTTTTCTGTCCTTCCCTCCCCGCTTCTCTCCTTCTGGATTTGCAATGACATGTCTGGTGTGTGGGGCGACTGCTCCATGTCCTCTGATCTCACTGGGCTCTATTTTTTGTTTGTTTGTTTGTTTCATAATCTGTTTTCTCTATAATCTTACTGTTGAAAAATCTCTGTAGCAATATCTTTAAATTCACAGACCTTTTCTTGTATCATATCTAATCTGCTATTAATTCTATCCACCCATGTCTCCTTTATTACCAGAATACTATATTTTCTTGACTCAGAGCATCCTTTCTGATTCTTTTGTATATATTGCAGTTCTCGGCTGTTGTTTTCATTTCTTTCTCTGTTTTCTTAAATGAACAGAATACACATACAATAGTTCTCATATTAATATCTGCATTATCCATTACTTCTGTTTTTTTTTTTTTTTTTCTATTTTATCAGATGCTTACTAGTGTGAGTTTACCCTCCTTAGGTGCCAGAGTTTTCACGTTCTTTAAATATTATTGAACTTGTTCTGGGACAACATCCTACTTAGAAACAGTTTGATTTTTTTGAAGCTTCCTTTAAAGTTTTGTTAAGACAGGTTGAGAGGTTGACGCAGGCTTTACAGTAGGCTGGTGTAGTCTTTCCCAGTCTAAGGTAATGCCCATCTACAAGAGTATTCTAGGTATGCTGTCCAATGCCGCCTAGGTTGTAAGGTCTACATTCTGGTGTGGGAACAAACGGTTCCTGGCCTTGTGTGAGCTCTGGAGTTGTGCTGCCTCTTTCTTTCCAGTTATTTTTTCCCACCCTTAGAGGATTCCCATCTGGCATGTGCAGTCAGTAGTCAGGTAAAGATTTAAAGAAACTTCTCTGGACCTTTCTCTTTGTGAATCTTCCTCTTTGGCAGTGTACTCCACAAAACCTCTATGACTTGACTCCTGCAGCTTCAGTCTTTGGATCTTTCCCTCAGCAGATAGCTGGACTCAATTTGGCTTCCTCTCCTGTGAGGGCTGGAGGAGACCCTCTCCCTCCTCCCCCCTCTTTCTTCCCTCTCCCCAATCCCTCTTCCCACTACCCCCACCTTGTATTAGCTCATCTACTGCCTTCATATTAGATCGAGTACATTGGATTCTTGCTTCTCCATTCTTGTGATGCTTTACTAGGCAGAATGGGTTCCAACTTCATCCAGGTTAATACAAAAGATTTGAAGTCTCCATCTTTTTTAATGCTCAGCATCCCTGATCATCAGAAAAATGTAAATCAAAACCACCCTGAGATATCACCTAACCCCACATCACAACATCTCAAAGCTGCAGATACTGGCACAGATGTGCAGAGAAGGGAATCCTTTTATGCTACTGGTGAGACTGCAAACTAATACAACCTTTTGGGAAGGAAGTATGGAGAATCCTCAAAGAATTCAAATTAGACCTTCCATTTGATCCTGCAATCCCATTACTACTCAAAAGAAAAAAAAATCGTTTATCGTAAGGACATTTGCACTAGACTGTTTATCGCAGTACCATTTACAATTGCCAAAGAAGTCTTAGTTGTGTAGGACTAGCATAACAATTTCACAGACTGGGTTCCTTAAACAATAGACATTAGTTTCTTTCTTTCTCTCACTTTCTTTCTTTCTTATCTTCTTCTTTTTTTTGTGTGTGTGTGTCTCTTTCTGTTTTTGTTTTGTCCCTTTATTTTCTTAAAATTTTTTCACCAGTGCCATTAATTTTCAGGGCTGACTGATTGAGTGGGAGAGTTGTTACACACACTTTTGCATATTCTGACTTTTTTTTATTATAATACCTGTTTCTTGGGTTAATTTATTTATTTTTTTTGTTTTTTATTAAATCATAACTTTGTTCATTGATGCATTTGTGGGGTTCAGGGTACTGCTTTGATATACAATGGGAAATGCTTACCTTGAACTAAGTAATATATCCATCACAATTATACTCATTTCTTAATAGTTTTGAAATGTACCATTGCATCTGACTTTCATCGCCACTGTCCTGCTGTCCAGAAATGTTTTTCTCACAGATCTGGAGGCTGGAAAGGCCTAAGTCAAAGCACTGGCACCTCAGTATCGGCACCTCACTTCCTGCTTCACAGATGGCCACCTTCTTGTGCCCCCTCCCCTGGAAGAGAGGGCGAGCACATGTCTTTAATAAGGACACCCATCCCCGTAACAAAGTCTGCATCTGTGTGACCTAATTACTTCCTAAAGCCCTCCCTCCTCCCATTTGAGGGCTAAGATTTCAACAAATGAATTTTGGGTGATACACAAATGTTTGATGTTGATGTGAGCATGCAAATTATGGCAATTTAGGCAAATGTAATGTATATTTAAAGAAAAACATTGTTTCCAAATGGGTGAGTAGAGCCTTAGGTGTAAAACTTGACAATCTAATTGTCACTGCAAGGTACTATTCTTCTCTATGGCTGTATCTCTCATAGCCATACGTGAAATGCAGAAATGTAATAGAGGTTGGTGTTCCATGTTTTAAATATGTAATGGTTTTTTTTGAGGTCTAGGCAACTTCACTGAAACAGTTCACCTGTTGCCTGAAGGTCTGTGGTTCAGGTTCCTGCAACACTGCATATGAGATGCTTTTAGAAGAAGCTTCTCCCAACAAAGAATGTTCTGCCCGCATTCCCAGAGAGAGCTCAGGAACATTTATCATCAATAAATAGGCTTAGAAGGCTGGGCGCGGTGGCTTATGCCTGTAATCCTAGCACTTCAGAGGCTGAGGCGGATGGATTAAAGATCAGCCTGAGCAAGAGCAAGACTTCATCTCTTAAAAAAAAAAAAATCGCCAGACATTGTTGTGGGCCCCTGTAGTCCTAGCCATTTGGGAGGCTGAGGTAAGAGAATCGCTTAAGCCCAAGAGTTTGGGGTTATTGTGAGCTGTAACGCCACGGCACTCTACCAAGGGTGGCAGAAGGAAACCCTGTCTCAAAAAACAAACAAACAAATAAATAAACTTAGATAATAAAAAATTAATAGAAAAAATAATAAGTTTCTGAAATAAATCTGTATTTATAATCGTAAACTGCCAGAAAGCCAGGGATAGGTTATCTCCTCCTAACTAATCCCTAGAGATCTTGGAATCTGGATCATGAGAATTTTTATAGGGGCTACTAATACTCATCTTAGTGTTTCATTTTGTTTATAAATCTACAGAAATATATAAATTTCTTTTACACACTGCATACTGCCCAGAGTCTTAAATGCGTCTGTGTAGCTGCACACGAAAGAGATTATTAAGATCATGGTCTAAAATCAAACGTCCGAACAAACACTAGGTGCTGACTAGAACACCACCCTGATGCATGCACACTGGGAACTCTGTCACCACTGACCCCGTGAAGACCTGGACTAAAGGGGAAAACAATTTTAGGTGAGGTGGAAGCATTGTATTTCCTAAAAGGATCATGAATTTTCCCTTTCCTTCATTTTCTTGTAATGTTCCATTCTTCCCTTCTGAAAAAATTCACTTGATCCCAGTTACAAGTAAGTCACAGAATTCCACATGATTTCCTTAAGAAAAGGGGCCTTTTCCCCTGGTAAGGGGCCCTTTTGTTCTTTTTTTCTTGCTCATCCCAGCAGGTACATTGTTTTGCTAGCAGGTTGCATTCCAGAAGGTTCTATTCCCGCAAATCCTATAAAATCCCTATCCTGCTTAGTTACTCTGAAGCACTTTCTTTGGCTACTGTCTCTCCTGGTGTGCATTAGTCAGTTAAAAAAAAAAAAAAAAAAGGAATCCTTTAATTTATTCAGATCTTTTCCACTTAAAGATCATTCTGGGAAGTACATGGTGGTTAGGCCAAGTAAGCAAAGGGCCTGTGAGAAAAGTGCTTTCAGGAGGGAACTGGCTTGTCTAAAAACACAGTGTGGTTTACTTGGCAGAGAGAAAGGTCCACAAAATGCAGAGAACTTAAAACTTAGTTCTAATAGAACTAAAAACTAAGAGACACACATTGCAGAGAAAAATGGAGAATGAAGTATGCACATTGCAGAAAAAAATGGAGCAAAGCAAATTTTAGAGTAGGGCTAATAAACTCTGTTCTCCTTTGGCATGAGAATTTTGTCTATGTTAGCTTTGTAACTCCATGTCTCTGGAAATTGATAAAGGGAGAATCTCAATGATGTCACTAGGTGATATTGATTATTGGAGAAAAGACCCCTGACTAGTAAATGTCTGCTGGCCTAGGAGGGCTATACAAATGCCCAGTAAGAAACTATAACGATGGCCTTCTACAGAGTGGTGGCTCTCAGAACTGTCATGCTTCTTGCAGGGACCTTGGCTTTTAAGCCATTCAGGAAACCTTACCCACCATAAACAATTCTTGTCCCTCTGCACCTAAGGTCTTATACTCAGCAGGGACAGGACATAGGTGAAGAGGAAACCTCCTGGACTTCTGTATAATTGGATACATGAACTGCTACAAGGGCTCACGCAGGACACCCTGGTCTGTCCTGCCGGCTGTCAGGAACCATGAAAGTGTCTGAAATTTTCCTCTACTTACCAACGAGCAAGTTAGCCTGCCATGCTTGTATAGATCCTGACAGAGGAATGAGACTCCTAGGTTAGAGACAGAGTGATCTATTATTCAGGTCTTACAGAGGAAACCCTGGCATCTGCACGGCAGGATGTTTTCTAAGCGGGCTCTGGTTTCTAGGTAAAGATAGCTGTAGAAAGCCTATGGCCAGGCTCTGACGCAGACTGCAGAAGAACTGGGTTCTAGACACAAGGCTGTGCAGACCCTCCTGACAGCCTTAGACCCACATGGCCCCGTCACCCTGCTCCGTACTAGAATTGCAGGAAGCCTTTTCCTCCTGCAAAGTGCCCAGGACTGAAAGTGTTGAGTGTCAAGCTGGCTGTAGAGGAGAAAGGCTGAACAGAATCCCACTGTTTACCCTAGAGCAAAACTGCAGGGCAGGTAGGAGTGAACTGTCACACTGACCAATGACTTTGACAAGACAGGCCACAGCGGAAGGTAGGCAGCACCTGCAGAGATGCCTGGACAGCCACCTCCTAGTTCTGCAGGCTGTGGCCACAGCCCTGGATAAACACATCCCGTGGGCAGTGCGCCCCAGTGGTTCCGTGCATCCGGATGTAGTTGGACCCAAGAACATCCCTGATGGGTACTGTAAGGATTATATGTAAAGAAGATCAGACTGTAAAAAATCAGACAGATGCAATGCTGAATCTTTTATGCTGAAGATGATGGAGGGTTGGTTTACAGTTCCCTGGGAAATGATGGATGTTGGCTTAAGTACCTTAAGTACGATGTCATTTGCAACTGATAATGGATAGTGGGTATAACACGAATAAATAATAGCAATAAAATATTTTTTATTTCTACTGTTTCAGGTGCTATGTTAGGACTTTTGCTTGTGTTTGTTAGTTGGGCCTCACAAACGAGGAAACAGAGGCTCAGCAAGTCCTGAAACTTCACACCGTCACAGTTGGACAAGCAGGGGGTGTCCTCCTTGTTTTTCCGCCTGAGCTGCTAATGGCGCTGGCCTCCCACATAGCTCAGGCTACAAAAGGTACATACATTTCAGACTTAAAAAAATAGAAGCAGGAAGAACACAGAATCTCTGAGTTCCTGCCCTTTGTTGTTTAGCACCCTTGGCAATCAAGCACTCTTCCTTTCTGTGTTTGTCTGGAAGAAGTATTGACAACACCTGTGTTAAATGCACAGTCAAGGGACTTACAAGTTTAGAGGGATAATAAAAGTGCCAGACAGACCAAAGGATTAGCTGTTCTCTTGTTTGAGGTAAGCAGAGGTAAGCACCTTGCTCTTCAGATTCCAAAGGAGATTTTTTTCCCATTCTTTAAAGCAGCAATTCAAATCTGAGTCCTAAGTGGGATCTTGCTTCCTCTGAGTGTTTCCTTCTTTATCACAATGACATCTCCTGATTCAATAACCTGTCAAACAATCCACGCTGATGCAAAAGGAGACAGGGCAGCTCCCAGGAGCATGACTTGCGACTTGATCCCTTTCTATAGAGGTAGGGAGGGCACTGAACTGTGTCATAGATGACAGCCCAGGCCTTTGGCACACCTGGGATCTTCGTAGGGGCTTTTCACATTCCACCATGTGTGCTTTTTAAGATACCTCTGGTGATTTTAACTTGTTGTGTAAGTTGGACACAGTACAATTTGAGCAGTACTCAAATTCATAAAGATTAACCTTCAGTATCTCATATAATTGGGTCTAGTGAAGGCTAATTTTTACTATAAAATATGAAGTGAATAAATTATCCAGCTTTGTTAAGAGGTAACATAATCTCGAATAATAGACCTGCAATTTAAGGAATTCTGAGTTTTCAACATTTCTTGTCTCCTACGATTGTTTATAATTTTTGTGTAGCTATGCCTTTTTAAATTATCTCTGTGAAAGTTGTCAGAATCAAAAGGGAGTTATTAATGATGTTTAAAAAAAATCTTGACAAATAGACTGAAAGAAGGCTACGAAACGTGGGTCTCATGCCTTTTGGTAACAAAATCTATCGCCAAAATGCTCTACAAAAACCATAGCCTTGTACACAGCTATGAATCAATAAAAAATAATTAAAAAAAAAAAACATAGCCTTGTACAGAAAATACTTCTTTGAGAACATTTTCCCAGAAATTGCCTGTCCAAACACAGACTGGCATCACATTTGCTTTTGATCTTTGTAGCCACAGATAATAATTACAAAAGACCTTGTCTTCCCTCACCTCCCTGAATATGTACATGGTTTACCACAGCACACACATTCCCATTGCAGTCTTCTGCCCCTAAATTAATATCTTAACAAGAAATCAGAATATTAGAGGTTCATGTGTTTTGTTTACATACTTTATTTTTTAGAAAAATTGAGCCAAAGTTATAAGTGTACCTTTAACCCAGATAGGGTGCACCAAACAGAATAGGTGTGAATTTTCCCCTCCTCGCTTAATTTTCACTGAGAATTACTTCCATATGTATACTTAAATGGTGATCATTAGGACTCACTGGGTACTGAGTACATGTGTTTGTTTCTCCGTTCCTATGATGTTTCAATTCAAAGAATGGTTTCCAGTTCCATCCAGGTTGTCATGGCAGACAGTAGATGGCCATATTTTTAATGCCTGAGTAGTACTCCATAGTATACATATGCCACATTTTATTAATCCATTCATGAATTGGTGGGCACATGAGTTCTTTCCATGTCTTTGAGATTGTGAGTTGTGCTTCTATAAATATTTGATAGAAGCAACATACAACAAACCTACAGCCAACATCATATTTAATGGGGTAAAATTAAAAGCATTTCCACTTAGAACTGAAACCAGACAGGGTGGTTCACTTTCACCACTTTTATTCAATATAGTGCTAGAAATTCTTGCGAGAGCAACTGGACATGGAAAGAAAATCAAGAGTGTACAAATGGGAAAAGATGAGATCAAACTATTACTCTTTGCTGACAATAGGATCTTATATGTAGAAAACCCCAAAGATTCAACTAAAAGACTCCCAGAATTGATCAATAAATTCAGCAAAGTCTCAGGTTACAAAATCAATGTGCACTAATCAGTAGCTTTCATATATGCTAACAACAGTCAATCTGAGAATTAAATCAAAGACACAATACCTTTTGCAGTGGCAACAAAGAAAATAAAATACCTAGGAATATACTTCACAAAGGAGACTAAACATCTCTATAGGGAGAATCATGAAACACCGAGGAAAGAAATTGCAGGGAATATGAACAGATAGAAAAATATACCATGCTCATGGATTAGCAGAATCAACATTGCCCAAATGTCTATACTACCCAAAGTGATTTAAAGATTCAATGCAATTCCCATTAAAATACCAATGCCATTTTTCACAGATCTAGAAAAAAATAGTTCTATGTTTCATATGGAACCAAAAAAGACCACAAATAGCCAAGGAAACCTTACAAAAAAAGAAAAAAACAGGAGGCATCCCTTCGCCAGACTTCCAGCTATATATACTGCAAAGTCCTAGTAGCCAAAACAGCACAGTGCTGGCACAAGAACAAAGACATAGCCCAGATCAGAACAGAGAACTGAGGGATGAAATCATCCTCATATTCCAAGGTGATTTTTGATAAAACAAATAAAAACATACACGAGGGAAACGAATCCCTGTTCAGCAAATGGTGCTGGGCAAACTGAACAGCCACTTTTAAAAGATGGAAACAGGATATGCACCTCTCACCACTTGCTAAAATGAACTCACAATGGACAAAAGACTTGAAACTAAGGAAGGAAGCTGTAAGAATCCTAAAAAAAATGTTGAAAAACTCTCATAGGCAAAGAAAGAATTGATGAAGATCTCCAAAGCAAACATAGTAACAATGAAAATAAATAAATGGGACATGATAAAATTTTAAAACTTCGGCAAAGCTAAGGACACAATCAAAAGAGCAAATGGACAGCCCACGGTAGGGTGGAAAATATTTGCATGATGCTAAATATCTGATAAAGGACTGATAACCAGAATACACAAAGAATGCAAGCAAATTGACAGGAAAAGATCAATCAAGCCCATTAAAAAGTGACAAAAGACAAGAACAGAAACTTTTCAACTGAAGATTATGTCTAATAGCCAACAAACTCATGAAAAAATGCTAAATGTCTCCAATCATTAGAGAAATGCAAGTCAAAACCAACATGAGATTCCATGTAACTTCACTGAGAACGGTTCATATTAAAAAGTCCCAAAACAGCAGAAGCTGGCATGGATGCAGAAAGAAAGGAACTCTTTTTTTTTTTTCTATTTTTTTTATTGTCTTTATTATTAAATCATAGCTGTGTACAATAGTGCAATCAAGGGGTACAATGTGCTGGTTTCATATACAATCTGAAATATTTTCATCAAACTGATTAACAGCCTTTCTGGCATTTTCTCAATTATTATGTGAAGACATTTGTATCCTGCATTTAGTAAGGTTCGCCTGTACCCTTCTAAGATGCACAGTGGGTGTGGCCCCACCAATTACCTTCCCTCCACCCCAACCTCCTCCCTACCTTCCTCTCCCTTGCCCCTTTCCCCATATTCTTGTGCTATAGTTGGGTTATAGCCTTCATATGAAAGCTATAAATTAGCTTCATAGTAAGGCTGAGTACATTGGATACTTTTTCTTCCTTTCTTGAGATACTTTGCTAAAGAAGAATATGTTCCAGCTCCCTCCATGTAAACATGAAAGAGGTAAAGTCTCCATCTTTCTTTAAGGCTGCGTAATATTCCGTGGTATACATGTACCACAATTTATTAAACCATTCGTGGGTCAATGGGCACTTGGGCTTCTTCCATGACTTAGCAATTATGAATTTGACTGCAATGAACATTCTGGTACAGATGTCTTTGTTATAATGTGATTTTTGGTCTTCTGGGTATATACCTAGTAAAGGAATTATAGGATCAAATGGCATATCAATTTTTAGATCTCTAAGTATTCTCCAAACATCCTTCCAAAAGGAACATAGTAGTGTGCATTCCCACCAGCAGTGTAGAAGTGTTCCCTTTTCTCCACATCCAAGCCAACCTCTCTGGTTTTGGGATTTTGGCATGTGGGCCAATCTTACTGTAGTTAGGTGATGTCTCAAAGTAGTTTAGTTTTGATTTGCATTTCTCTGATGATTAAGGATGGTGAGTATTTTTTCATGTGTCTGTAGGCCGTGCGCCTGTCTTCTTTAGAGAAGTTTCTCTTCAAGTCCTTTGCCCACCCTGAGATGGGAACACGTGTTCTTTTCTTGCTAATACGTTTGAGTTCTCTGTAGATTCTGGTTATTAAACCTTTGTCGGAGGCATAACCTGCAAATATTGTCTCTCATTCAGAGGGCTGTCTGCTTGCTAAACTTATATGTTCTTGGCTGTACAGAAGCTTTTTAGTTTGATCAGGTCCCAGTAGTGTATTTTTGATATTGCTTCAATTGCCTGGGGAGTCCTCCTCATAAAGTATTCACCCAAGCCGATTCCTTCAAGAGTTTTCCCTGCACTTTCTTCTAGAATTTTTATAGTTTCATGTCTTAAGCTGGTTCAATATACATGAATCTATAAATGTAATCCAGCACATAAAAAAATTAAAAAATAAAGACCATATGATTCTCTCAATTGATGCAGAAAAAGCTTTTGACAATATCCAGCATCCCTTCATGATCAGAACACTTAAAAAATTGATATAGAAGGGATATTTCTTAAACTAATAGAGGCCATCTACAGCAAACCCACAGCCAATATCGTATTGAATGGAGTTATATTGAAGTCATTTCCACTTAGATCAGGAACCAGGCAAGGTTGCCCATTATCTCCCCTGCTCTTCAACATTGTAATGGAAGTTTTAGCCATTGCAATTAGGGAAGAAAAGGCGAACAAGGGTATCCACATAGGGTCAGAAGAGATCAAACTTTCACTCTTCGCAGATGATATGATTGTATATCTGGAAAACACCAGGGATTCTACTACAAAACTTTTAGAAGTGATCAAGGAATATGGCAATGTCTCAGGCTACAAAATCAACACCCATAAATCTGTAGCCTTTATATATACCAACAATAGCCAAGCCGAAAAAACAGTCAAGGACTCTATTCCATTTACAGCAGTACCAAAGAAGATGAAATATTTGGGAGTTTATCTAACAAAGGATGTGAAAGATCTCTATAAAGAGAACTATGAAACTCTAAGAAAAGAAATAGCTGAAAATGTTAACAAATGGAAAAACATACCATGCTCATGGCTGGGAAGAATCAATATTGTTAAAATGTCTATACTATCCAAAGCAATATATAATTTTAATGCAATTCCTATTAAAGCTCCATTGTCATATTTTAAAGATCTTGAAAAAATAATACTTTGTTTTATATGGAATAAGAAAAAACCTTGAATAGCCAAGACATTACTCAGAAATAAAAACAAAGCAGGAGGAATGACGCTACCAGACTTGAGACTTTACTATGAATCAATACTGATCAAAAGAGCATGGTACTGGCACAAAAACAGAGAGGTAGATGTTTGGAACAGAATAGAGAACCAAGAGATGAATCCAGCTACTTACAGTTACTTGATCTTTGACAAGCCAATTAAAAACATTCAGTGGGGAAAAGACTCTTTTTAACAAATGGTGCTGGGTGAACTGGCTAGCGACCTGTAAAAGGCTGAAACTGGACCCACACGTCTCACCATTAACTAAGATAGAAAGGAACTCTTATATACTGCTGGTGGGACTGCAAACTAGCATAACCTCTATAGAAAAATGTCTGGAGATACTTCAGAGAATGTACAGTAGACCTACCATTTGAACCTGCAATCCTACTACTGGGTATGTACCCAAAGGAATAAAGGTCATCTTTTTCTTTCAGAGTGCCTTTCTCTGTTATTTAAGATAACATCTCCCTGTTGAATATTTTAAAATTAATTTTAATTGTATCACCATGGATGTTGTGATCACGTGCAGATCAATCAGGACCAGGTAATGAAAGAGCTTCAGCCACCAACATCAGCACTCTTCTGTTACCTCCTGCTGGAGAAAAAGTATTATGGCTCTTAAAAATGAGGCACATAGTCAGGAGAAATCTCCTAAATACGGATCAAAATTGTTTTCACATAGTAAATGAGAAAATATCATGAATGTTATATTAATCAGGTTGATAAAAATATCTCCGATTGTATGGGAAGCCCGCACACTGTACTCCAAGACTGAATTATTGTACACAGTTA
>CAUYRH010074253.1:0-10304 GCA_963574655.1 Perodicticus potto
GCTTCTGTACAGCTAAGGAGACAACAACCAAAGCAAATAGACAACCTACACAATGGGAAAGAATATTTGCATATTTTGAATCAAACAAAAGCTTGATAACTAGGATCTATAGAGAACTCAAATTAATCCACATGAAAAAAGTCAACGATCCCATATATCAATGGACAGACTGATTCTTAAAAAAATAACAAACTAAAACATCTTATACTTACTGTCTTCAAGTAAATCTGTTATATTTAATTCCAGAGATGGGAAAATTTTTTTAAATAGTTTAAAGTCTTTTCCAAAACGAGGCATCTGAATAATGAGACACGATGGTGCCTATAAAAAGATATGTATTTTTAGAAGCAAAACACTGAAAAACATTTGCCCTACAAAACTAAAATAGTCACGGCTGTCAAATTAAGCAGTGGTCTTTGCCACCATATTGGTGGCCTGCAGAACAGAAGCCTCACAGTGGACACCCAGCACTGGAGAGCCACAAGCCCAGGAGTCCGCCATTGCCGAGACACACCAATACCTAGAGGTCAAGGAGTGCAGCCACCTTGGGTCTCAAGTCACACAACGACTATGGATAGTGGCATTTTACTTTGGGTTTATATTTCATGAAGGTTTTGGAGAAATTGTTCTTTGCAAATGCAACATAGAAACTACCACTAACTGTGTTGAAATTGCATTTCAACAATTCTTTTTATTTCAACAAATAAATAACTGTGGCTGTTAAGGTTTTACCAAACATTCCAAGAGTATATAAAATGCAGTACTCCTCTTGGAGGCAAGTCACAAGTATAAGAGGGACTTTATCTAACAAATGCAATCAGTGTAACCTGGTTCTCTGTACCTTCAATGAATCCCTAACAGTTAAAAAGGAAAAAAAATATGTCAGTTAAAATAGGGAATCCTAAAAATAATACTTGAAAATGGGGAAAAAAGTAAAACATAAGCATGTACTACTAAAATCATGAAGATTTTAGAAAAAGAAAAATAGTTTACATCACAATAAACCAATATATGAATTTACTGACATTTTGTTTCTTAATGAAGGGAGATAAGTAACATTGTTTTTTGATATATTCAAATAATAGGCTTGAACAAAATAATAATTTAAATAAATAAATAAATAAATCTTCCTTTTACTTTAAACTTCTTAAAAGTTTTTAAGTTACAGGTTAGCTCGAATCTAAAATCCAAAAATTCAATCTTAATCATAAGAAATTTTCTATATGAACAAGTTGAAACATTGCACTTTTTTTTTTTAATTTGTGTTTTCTTAACAGTTTGTTTCAAACTGTTCTCGGCTGTTTAAAATCAATAGATATTGAATCTACCAATAGTCTTAAGCATCCTGAGGACTTGCATATAAAATGTAGTAAGCAGTACCAACCTCTGCAAATTTCAGGTTACTATTGATAAAAGACCATTCTAACAACTGCTGAATTGTAGGAACTCCAACTTTCTCATTTTTCTCCATAAAAATTTGATAGAAGTAACAATCTTGTACTTTTTGACCTGCTGATCTGAAAGCATGCAGAAGAAAACACATAAGACTTATTAATAATACTTGAAGCAAAATGTGAAGTTGCGTCAGCAGAATACAAGAACAGAAAAGCCATAAAATCCATGATGCAGTTTGGGACAGTCAGAAGGACAGGAGGAAAAGAAAACTATCTGGGTAAAATAATTAAATGTACTTTGCACGAGACCTTATAAATAATTTCTTGTTTTCCTTTTTATATTGAAAAGCTCTCTTAATGATCAAGAGAAAAATAATAGTATAATAACCCCAATCAGGAAAGCGCCATGTGAGCAGTAACAACCAGAAGCTAAAATCACTTAGTTCAACTTCACCATCCAAATCTACAAAGAAGCAAACTGCATTTAATGCTTGAAACAGGGAAATAAGTTCTTTCCTTTTTTTTCAATTTTTGTTGTAGAGACACAGTTTCACTTTATTGCCCTTGGTAGAGTGCTGTGGCATCACCCAACTCACAGCAACCTCCAACTCCTGGGCTTAGGCGATTCTCTTGCCTCAGCCTCCCGCAAGTAGCTGGGACTACAGGTGCCCGCCACAACGCCTGGCCATTTTTCTGTTTTGCAGTTCAGCCCGGTTTGAACCCGCCACCCTCGGTATGTGGGGCCGGCACCCTACTTGATGAGCCACAGACGCCGCCCAAAATAAATTCTTATATGGCTGAATGTGATAGACCCTTAAAAGACCTTCTAAAACAAACTTTCATTTCTAAAATGAAGCCGTTAAGATCTTGGGAAGGAGAATGACTTCCCAACAAGTCAAAGGCAGAACTGGGTAAAGAACCCAGGTATAACTTGGGTTATAACAGTAAACAAACAATCACTCACTATTTATTCTGCTAAAGTATGCTGTCCTTTAAATGTTCACTCATTTATTCAACGAATACCAAGTAAATGCCTACTATATGTCAGTCATAGTGTTACCATTGTATTAAACATTTGTCCTTCTAAGTATTTTACTACAAAATGTCATTACTCCTTAAGATGACACCAAAAGGAGTCATAATCTTTAAGTCTACCATTTAGCTTTTTAGTAGAATTTCTGGATATAGAGTCAGACTGTTTACATAACTACCGATTCAGAGTTATATAAACTATATTTATAGTTATTTAAATATAAACTACACATAACTATAGATTATAGAACTATAGTTATATAAACTATATATATTACTATAGACTATCGATTTCAAGATTTTTAGGGGATAATATTAACATAGTTTTCACAAGAAAACTTCAGTTATTTAGAGACCAGTCTATAGAAAGCCTCAGTTTTCCAAAAGTTCTTATACCCCAAAATAAACAAAACTTATCTGTTAACAAAGCTAGAGATTCTTAAGAACCCACAATAAATAAAAATAGATGATAACCAAAAAAACTGAAGTTTATGCTATACCAATATTTTAGTTGGCTGTTGATTACTACAAAAGGCCAGAATTTTTCTGTGAAAGGCAAAAAGCATAGAAAATTAACAGGTAACAGAAAAAAAAGAGACAGGAAACTAAGAAACCAGAAAGGAGTAGAGGTCAGTAGAAACAGTAACGGCAGCAGGAGAGGAGGGGTGGTGGCTGAAGGGAGCACAGAGTTGCAAACACTGAGAGAAGGGTCCAGAAATGATGGAGAAGACAGCAGCTTGGTGATACTGGAACAGAGAACAGGGAGGAGGAAAAACAATCACTCAAACTTCATTTCTAAAATTTAGAAGGCTAAAAACCCACGGGGTGACAACAAAGTTGGTGCTACAGAGCAAAACTCTGCAATCTGGATTATAGTTTTCCACTAAGGAAAACCTAAAGGCAAAAGGCACAAATGTGTTAACTTTTAAAATAAAATGAACATGTAGGAAGCAGATAAAAACACTCTTGGAATTGTATCATTTGGGTCTATTTACCTTAGTGACACAGAGCATAATGGACAGCCACTAAAATCCTTCACAGCTTTTAGGTTACCCAGCAATATGAAATATAAGCCAGATCTGATATGTCCGTGGAGTAGGAACACCCAGACCATGTTCTATAACAAGAGTTATTCAACTGTGCAATCTGAAAATTCCTCTATGTCTTTACTTCTTGATTGCTGATGTTATTCCCTTATTTTTTTGGAATACTTTGCCACCAATCACCACACTCTTTTGTTAGTGGCTATGACTTTAGTTTCATTTCATCTTTAACACTGTATCCACAGTTAGTCACTATTATTATTACCATCATTGTTATTGTTTTTTATTACCATCATTGTTATTGTTAAGGCTTAATTTACCCAGATTTACCAATTTCTTTATTCTTCCTTATCTCTTGCATTCCACTTTCTTAGTCTAATTCAATTTTGTTTTATTAAGTACATCCTGGATTAGATCTCTGAATGGATAATCCTAGTTCTTCCTGCTCAGAAATTCTGAATATCTTTATTCTTACAATTTAAGTCTGTCAAAAATTCTTCATCTACTATTGCTTGAAACACTGCTTTTTACTCTATTCTGTCAAGTGTTTCCTTCTAGAACTCTACGTCCACTCCCAACTTTCCATGTCTCTCATATTCTCGTTCTTGTTTTCTAACTCTTTATCCCTTTGGGCTACATTCGGGGTGCTTTCTTCAACTCTGTCTTCCCAATGAGCAATTCTCTCTTCAGCTGTGCACAGTGTATCCTGTGAGGTAAACTCCTTTCTACCCATCATGATAGTTCCTATTTCTGGAAATTCTGTTTTACTTTGGATTTTGTTTATTATCAAATCTGGTTTTTTTCCATTGGTATCTAGTTCTTCTTTTGTCTCTTCAATCATTTAAGAATATCTTCTAAGGGCGGCACCTGTGGCTCAAAGGAGTAGGGCGCTGGCCCCATATGCCAGAGGTGGTGGGTTCAAACCCAGCCCCAGCCAAAAACTGCAAAAAAAAAAAAAAAAAAAGAATATCTTCTAGTCTCTTTTAAACTGTTTCATTATTGCAGATTTTTCAGGGACTCATCCTTCTATTTGTTGTATCAGTTGACTCTCCCTGAGTCAGTGGAGGAAAAGAATGATGAAAAAGAAGGCTAACCTAAAATATCTTTTCATAATTTAATTTTTAACAAGTGATTGTCAATGTGAAGGTCTTGTCAAACTCCACAAGACCTTCAGACTTTGTAATGTATTCCTGGATGTGCCTGGCCCCTCTTTATCTTCCACCCCCATGCCTAAGGATCACTGCACTATTCAACTTATGTTATTATTAAAAGTGTATTATATCCCCTTAAGTGTGTGAACTAGATAAAAAAGATGAAAACAAAAAGTTTTAAGCATTTGGAATTTCTCTCTTAAAAATGAAAAACAAAACTGATACTTTTCTCCCAAAGCATCTGCTATGTTTCCTGCATTATGTTAAATGTATCTTTCCTATTTGTGTTTGAAAGCTGACCTTCAGTATAAACACTGAAACATTACATATCATTAATTCTATTTCCAAGCTTTCTTTTCAGTATCATTAACTCATATATCTAATTTTATGCAAGCATCACACATTAACGTCTAGTGCTCTGCCTTTATAGATTAAATAGAACTCTTTCATTAAGCAATTCTTCAATATTTTACCCACTTAATTTTGTAAAGACATCTAAAATCACTTTCCTATGTTCTAAAAATAAAGTTAAGATCTCATTTATGTGCAAGTTAATTTCTAAAATATTAACATGTTTATTTAATCTTCCTTCCTAGAACATAATCTTTCTCACTAATTAATCAAATTGCCCTTTAGCTCTGTATAAGTCTTTTTAAAACTCTAACTCAGTAAAACTGATTTCTTGGTATTTTACACTTTCATGAAATATTAAATTATTCTTTTTCATATTTGCTCGAAAGTACGCAGAAATACTATTGATTTTTCCCTGGTTATTTTACACAGCCAAATTATAAATTCTTTTTGTTAATTATGGCATTTTCTAGATAATTCTCTAGGATTTTCTAACACATATGATAATTATCATCTCTGAATTATCATCTTTAAATGTGAGCTCTTGATGTTTACGCACTGTATCTCACATTAGTTTACAACTTCCCGAACAATATCAAACTGCAATTGTGGTTTCTCCTCGTCCATCAACTCAACATGGGACCAACAACACCACCTAAGACACAGGTGAGGAAGAGTGTTTGTGTATGGGAGGAATATATCACGACCAAGATTCTCCCTGGAGAAATCTGACCACTGCTTTGACTGTGAACAGTGAAACTATCCTGAAGGTTTAGCTACTCTGAACATTTTACTGAGAACTTTCCTGCATTAAATTCAAAGCTTTCATTCAACAATGAGGGACGGGGGAGACCAAGTTACACAACTAAGAACAAGAAAGCTAATTTTTTTTTTTTTTTTTTTTTTCTTATTTCTTGAGACAGAGCCTCAAGCTGTCACTCTGGGTAGAGTGCCGTGGCATCACAGCTCACAGCAACCTCCAACTCCTGGGCTCAAGCGAGTTTCCTGCCTCCGCCTCCCAAGTAGCTGGGACTACAGGTGCCCACCACAATGCCCGGCCGTTTTTTGCTTGCAGCCGTCATTGTTGTTGGCGGGCCCGGGCTGGATTCGAACCCACCAGCTCAGGTGTACGTGGCTGGCGCCTTAGCCCATTGAGCCACAGGCGCCGAGCCCAAGAAAGCTAATTTAAGACATTAATTCTTTGAGTGGCAGGTAAAAAAAAAAACGATGCTTTCACAGTGTTTGATTAGGTCAGAATGAGATTTTCTTTTTCCCTAAAAAGATCATTAATTTAAATTATAAAATATTGGCTCGGCCCCTGTGGCTCAACAGGCTAAGGCGCCAGCCACGTACACCTGAGCTGGCGGGTTCAAATCCAGCCCAGGCCCACCAAACAATGACGGCTGCAACCAAAAAAAAAAATGGCCAGGCGTTGTGGCGGGTGCCCGTAGTCCCAGCTACTTGGGGGGCAGAGTCAAGAGACTCGCTTGAGCCCAGGAATTGGAGGTTGCTGTGAACTGTGATGCCACAACACTCTATCCAGGGTGACAGCTTGAGGCTCTGTCTAAAAAATAAATAAATAAATAATAAAATATTTATATACAGTTTCATAAAGAAAATGATTTGCAATAATACTTATCATTATATTTATTTATTATTTTTTTTCTTTTTTTAAATAATTTTATTAAATCGTAATTGTGTACATTGGTGCACTCATAGGGCAGAATGTGCTTCATATACAATCAGAAACGTTTTGATTGTACTGAGAGATAGCCCTCATAGCATTTTCTTAATCACTATATAAAGACATTGATACTCTACATTTAATAAGTTTCATCAGTACCCTACTAAGATGCACCGTAGGTGTGATCCCACCAATTGCCCTCCTTCCACCCATCCTCTTTATTGCTCTCTCAGTATGTGCTTTGGAAAGTCAAGCAAAATCTTTCCTACATTAATGAATGGAGGTAAGGTTTCTTAACACATCATTTCATAGTGCTGCTCTAAGAATTTCACTAAGGTAATGCATTTCAGTAGATACAGTGGATTATTGATGTGGTTTGAAAAGACAGCATTTTAAAAAATTCAAAATGTGAGAATTAATTTTATGTAAAAACCTGCTTAGATAATATTTTATACTTACATCTTGAAATTGTTTATTTTCAAGATTGTGCCTTTTTGTACTGGACTTATAATTGATTATTGTAAACTGAAACCAATAGTAGTGTTAAGAACCAAACTGTGAACATTGGAACCTCATTGGTCTGTACAATAGAACACTGTGCAGCCAGGCAAATCATGTTATAAAAAACATTTTGTAACATGGGAGAATAGACACAATTTATTATGTGAAAAGTCAAGTTATTTAATAGCATATGTTCCAATTTTAATCCCAAGCATCATTCCAATTTTGTTTGAATTCTAATGTGAGTGCTACACAATTTGTGACGCCAATGCAAAATAAAATGTGGAGTTCCTTACACAAAACTTAAGAATTTCGAAAAGCCAACAGCAGAACATTAAACCAAGCTCAGGACCCTTTAGAAAGACAGGGTCCTGTTCAACTACACAGGTTGCTCACCTATGATGCCAGCTCTGGGTGTGTAGACACACACACGGATTTTAGGTAGACAAAAGAACTATACACCCAAATGTCAAAATGTTAACACATATATCTGAAGTGAGACTTTCTGGACAATGTTAATTTTCTTCTTTGTAGTTGTGTGAATGTTATATGTCTTTGACAATGAAAACATGCTATTAAGAAAAATAACCACACATTTTATAGTTAAAAGATGATACATTAATCAAAGACAGGACAATATTCCAGGATTAAAAGTAACTGCTGTTGCAAGACACAACCATAAGAGGGTCTTTACCTAACAAATGCAATCAGTGTAACCTGGTTTCTTGGATCCTCAATGAATCCCCAACAATAAATTAAAAAAAAAAAAGTAACTGCTGTTTTGTCTTTGTAAAATGTGTCGAAGTGCTAGACACTTTTTATGTCATCTCTTGCTATTACTTACCCTGTGAAGTAATAATACCTTCTCTTTTCTAGATTCTAAGAGTTAAGCAACTTGTTAAGTGATAAAAGAAGACTCTCAGGCTTAATGCTAGATGTCCATACTTCCCCAATATTATATGAATCAGAAATAAGAAAGGCTAGCTGCGATATAAGAAATAATATCTTTGAGCAATCCCATTATTAGGTATCCACCCATAAAACATTATTTTATCATAAGGGCATTTGCACAAGAATGTTTATAACAACATAATTCACAATTGCAAAGATGTGGAAACTATCCAAGTTTCTTTCAAACCATAAATGGATTAATAAATTGTAATACATATGCACACACACACACACACACACACCCCATGGAAAATTTCTAAGCCATAAAAAAGATGCAGACTTCATATCTTTTGTAACAATTTGGAGAAGATTCTCCTAAGCAATGCAACACAAAAATGTAAAAGTGGGCAATAAATGTACTCAGTACTACTTTGAAACTAGTAGATTAATAATAACTGCATACCAATTTATAGCTTTCTTGTGAAAGCTATAACCCAATTATAGCCCAAGAAGAAGCAGAAAGGGGAGAGGGAGGGGAGGGGAGGAGGGAGGATGGGTGGAGGGAGAGTAATTGGGGGGACCACACCTACGGTGCATCTTACAAGGGTACATGTGAAATTTACTAGATGTAGAATATAAATGTTTTAACACAATAACTAAGAAAATGCCATGAAGGCTATGTTAACCAGTTTGATGAAAATATTTCAGATTGTATATAGAACCAGCACATTGTACTCCATGATTGCATTAATGTACATAGCTATGATTTAATAAAAGATAATAATAACTGCATACCTAATCTAGAGGAAAAGGTAATTAAACTCAAGTAGAGGGAAGGGGTTGGGTAAGTTCACAACCAATTGGTATATTGCATAGGTATAGGGCACACGTCCTGTGTGAAGGACATGGCTACAACTTGGACTTCGACCTTACAAAAACACACTGCGTAATCTAGTCATATGTACCCTCATATTAATCTGAAATTTTAAAACATATATTTTTCCCATCCAATTGTTTTTTACCCTCTTCCCACATGATCTTAGTTGAAACAGAGATCCCAGTTTGATGCTGCTCCAGAATCCAGGGATTCACTTCCATCTTCACTTCTGGCCCTTTGGAGGTTTCCTTTGCACTGCCTTCTCTGTCTTGGCATCTGAAGAAGATTTTCTTCCTGTTGTTTCCACATTCTAATGACATTCTGTGGGCGGAGGTCCAATGTGTCTCTCACTAGCTCTGTTGCCATGCTCTTTAGCATATTTAATAACTGTTAGCTTAAAGTGTATAAAAACTGTTTGGACTTTTTAAAAAAGGATTTCCAATAATTTTTGTAAAACTAGCAGTTAGTTTGCTAGCTCCTGCCTAACAGGCATGAAGAGAAATATGTCACTCTTCATTGGATGAAAAAGTTTCCATTGCAAGTTTGTTGCAAGTTCAAGAAAACTGATTACAAAAACTGTACTCCATGATATTATTTTACATACAGATATTATTATTTATTTCTATAGTTACACTTTTAATGCATAAGCATAAATAAAAGAATTGAAAACATTTATATAGTTACAGAATTAGTACCACCCATGTATATTGTGTATCCTTATTTTTTTCTAAAAAATTTGGGCAGAAAAATATGCATTATACAAGGCAAGATACAGTAAGTGTGTCCAACATGTAGATACTGGTCATTGTACCTGTTATGTGGGTTTTCTGTTGTTCCATTGTTCGATGTCTACATTGTTGTTCTAATTCCATGTTGATTTAGTTACTATACCATTATAGTATAGTTTGATGTCTAATAATGTGATGCTTCCTGAATTTTTACCTTTATTTTTAAGATTGCTTTAGGTATTTTGGCTATTTCTGGTTCTACACAAGCATTGAATTATTATTTTTTATTGATGTTTGAAATATGACACTAGTATATTGATGGGGATCACATTGAATCTATAAGTCCCTTTGGGTAGCATGAACATTTTAACAATGTTGCTTCTGATTGGGGCAGAGCAAGATGGCAGCCGAGTAACAGCTTCCTTGTGGCTGGGCACGGTGAGACCAGGGAGAGAGGACTTCAGGCATCTCTGGCAGGCGGGATCTACCCAGGAACTACCCCTTGGGGACACAGGGAGACAGCGTGAGGCTTCTGGACACCCTGAGGAAGGCAAAAACGGCAGAGACTGGGCAAGTGGTTGCATCTGTTCATTCAGTCTGATCCTGTTGGCAGCTGTGGGTGGGGCAACAGTGGGACTGCAGGCTGGAAAGG
>CAUYRH010074255.1:0-17200 GCA_963574655.1 Perodicticus potto
TAGATACAGGCTGGCAGAGGAGGAGACATGCTCAGGCAGAATAAAGGACCTCTCTAAGTCCCTCATGAGTCTTTGCTTCTAACACAGGTACCCAAACCACAGCTACTCCTAGAACAGAGGAGAGTACTTTTCCTTGACTGAGATCACAGCCCAACTACAGGAATGAGTCACACATCTCCTATGTGTCCCTTAGGCCACTGTCTCATGGCCATATGACCATTCCCACATGGTGAGCTGATGCCCAGTGTCCCATAGCTCAGCCCCTTCCCAGTACTGGTGCCCAGCCTGCATAACACCCTTCAGTGCCGGCAACCATTCCCATCTGTTAACACCTCCTGTAGCCAGGCGGTTGAACTATCCCCATCCTGTCTTCAGAAAGTAGAGCCTCCACAGAGTTCTGCTGTGCCAAGTGCCAGGGATGTCATCTCAGGGGTGACTGTGGAGAGCCATGCTGTGTCCCTGTGAGCTGTTCAGGTTTCTTTTGGACTTGGCACTCAGTTGAACTGCCTTGGGAGAACTGGCTGCTTGTCCATTCTTATGATACTTAAAAGGATGTTCTTCAAATCCTTCCTGGTAAATACAGAAGATGTGAAGTCTCCATCTTTCTTTACAGCTGAATAGTATTCCATGGTATACATATGCCACAATTTATTTGTCCATTCATGGGTTGTTTGACACTTGGGTTGTTTACACGTCTTCGCAATTGTGAATTGAGCTGCTATAAACAGTCAAATGCAAATGTCCATATGGTAAAATTATTTATTTTCTTCTCGGTAGATACTGAGTAATAGGATTGTGGGATCAAGTGAAAGATCTACTTTTAGCTCTTTGAGGATTCTCAATACTTCTTTCCAAAAAGGCTGTACTAGTTTGCAGTCCCACCAGCGGTGTATTAAGTGTTCCCTTATCTCCGCACCCACACCAGCATCTGCAGCTTTGAGACTTTGTGATATGGGCTTCCTCACTGGGTTATCCCCCACTTTATAGGTGAGGAAACAGAGGCTTTGAGGCATCTCTGTTCAAAGGTACAAAGCCAAGACTTGATTCTGTCTTAAAACCCCAAAGGTAATACTTTTTGACCAAAGGTAGACATATACCAAGGGGAAGATTTTGGCTTACCATTAGAATAAAAAATTTTTAAAGATAAATAAGTCCTATGAATGACAGCTGGAACAGGATCAGATTTTAAAAGCTGTGGAAGAATTGAATAGACTGTATGTACTAGGGGTTACAGAAGTCTCCAGGCTGAATGTGTCTGAGCAGAGGTTGAACAAGCTCCAGACAAGTTTGTTGTTAAGGACTTCAAGTATCATATAAGAGGTCGGGCTCAATCTTTTAAAACCCTTTTACCCTGAATTCTCAGGTTCTGGGACATATACGAGTTTTGATTTTTCTGCATTTTCCCTTGGAAAGGATTATACACAGCATTTCAATGTGACACCTTTATTTACAAGTGAAGGTGCAGGCCCAGAGCTGAGTAACTGGTGAAGCTAAGGCTAGGGCCCAGGCCCTCCCCAATGTAGCTTCATAATAAGTCTGTTCTAAGGGGTCTAGTGTGCACCCAGCACTCAGAGCCAGAAACCTATGTGTCACACTGGAGTTCCTTTTTTTCTCACGTAAAAGCTGCTATCCAGCCCTGTAGATTCTGCTGTCTGCAGTATTTGTCTCAGTCCTCTTCTCATACTTAACTGTTTCCATCCTGATGTGGTCACCGTCATCTCTTCTCAAGTATGGCATTAGCTCACGATGATCTCCTTGTCTCAGATCTTGTCCTCTTCAGTACATTCTCCACGCAACTGTCTTTCTAAAAGCCACATCTGATCACATCATTCTCCTGCTTGAGCACCTTTATATGGATCACTACTGGTCCCAGGATAAAATCTAAAGGCTCTTCATGCCTCTGCTTTCTCTCCAGCCTCAGACTCCCTCTCCCAGACTCTCCTTGCTGAACAAAATTACTCATAGTTCTTCCCAAAGCACCCCATGCTCTCTCTCTCCTCTAGGCCTTTGGATTCCTGAGCCTTGGAATGTGACCTTGAGACTTCTATGATTCTTTTCCTCTCATTCTTTAGGACTGTTCTAGAATCTATCTGTGCCTCCTCTAGGCTTAGAACCTGACCTCCTGTATAGGCTTCAAGCATAATATTTATCATTGCATTGCAGGTTCACAGACACAAACCTCTAAAGAAGGTAGGCAGAAAAACCACGGGAATAAAGTATCCAAGAGGAAGGTAATAGAGTGAAGAGCCAGAGAGTATGTTCTCTGTCTCAGAAGGCAGCTGCTTTCTGTGCCACTCAATTATTTTAAGTTACAAGTGTGGGACTGGTGGTGTTAGACCTTCCCATTCTTCCACAATAGTCAGAAATCTGCATTCTCATGAAAAAAATACCCAATTAAAAAATCATGGCCGGGGCTGTGCCTGTGGCTCAAAGGAGTAGGGCGCCAGCCCCATATGCCGGAGGTGGTGGGTTCAAACTCAGCCCCAACCAAAAACTGCAAAAAAAAAAAAAAAATCATGGTAACTGGGCGGCACCTGTGACTCAAAGGAGTAGGGCACTGGCCCCATATACCAGCAGTGGTGGGTTCAAACCCACCCTGGCCAAAAACTGCAAAAAAAAAAAATCTTGGTAACTAAAGGTTAAAATTACTGAGAAAACATATCTCCAGGAAGATGTGTGCTCATTTGCAAACTCTACATGATCACTGTATGTTTATATGTCTCTTTCTTCCTACTAATCTGTACCAGGACAGTAAGGTCTGTGTTTTTGTATCCTCAGCACAGTTCTCACCATGAGCCAGGCAAGGAAAGAAAGAATATAGGTAGGAATCAAGAGCAAAGCCAGCAGTGCCACGACAGGCTGCAGAAACAAGCCCTGAGAGTCAAGTTTCTGAAAGGACTGTTGATTTTCTTTGATAAGACTGAGTTCAACAGTTACGGAGGAGACAGATACACACCTAGTACTTCTTGTCCTAAGAACCTTCACACTAGAAGAAATTAAGTGTGGGCTGATTGAGGGAGGTGCTACCTAAAAATTGAATCAAGACTCAGTGGTTATGGTGCCAGTCACATGCACCAAGGCTGGCGGGTTCAAACCCGGCCTGGGCCAGCTAAACAATGACAATTGCAGCAACAATAAAAAAATAGCCGGACATTGTGGTGGGCGCCTGTAGTCCCAGCTAGTGGGGAGGCTGAGGCAAGAGAATCGCTTAAGCCCAAGAGTTTGAGGCTCCTGTGAGCTGTGACGCCACGGCACCCTACTAAGGGTGACACAGTGAGACTCTGTCTCAAAAAAAATAAAATAAAAATTGAATCAAAAGGATTCAACAGTATATAGGACTAAATATAGGGTTGTATGGCAAAATAGCTTCTTTCCAAGCTCTATATTTCCAGCATCGACCATGTGGACCAGGTTGAGAAGTAGGGGCTATTCATGAGGTTCTATACAAGTTTGATAGCCTCTAAGAAGTTGGTACTAATTGGCAACAACTCACTTAGGAACAATGATTGCACCCACACTTAATTCAACACCCATTGGAGCTGTCTCACTATACATTTGAAAGAAAAAACCTGCATCACTAAAGAAACAGTCTGATTTTTATCAAATATCTCTCCTAGTTACAGAGGGCTGGTTTTATGAGCTGTGGAAACAAACCTATAAAATCCCGTCATCTGGCCAGGCACATTGGCTCACACCTGTAATCCTAGCTCTTTGGGAGGCAGAGGCAGGTGGATTGCCTGAGCTCAGGAGTTCAAGATCAGCCTCAGCAAGAGCAAGATCCCAGCTCTACTAAAAAGGAAAACTAGCTGGGCATAAGTGACCCATGTCTGTAGTCCCAGCTACTCAGGAAGCTGAGGCAGAGATCGCTTGAGCCTGAGAGTTTAAGGTTGCTATGAACTACTCCAAGGTCATAGCATGAGACTCTGTCTCAAAAAAAAAAAAAAAAGATCCTGTCCAGCAGGGCCTGCCCAGACTTCTGTGCTAGGTGTCGGGCTGGGAGGATCTTCTTCCATGGGCCTCTGAGGAACAAGGAAGTGTATGCCAGAAGACACAATGTTGGGCTTGAATCCTGACTCTGCCACTTACTTGCTGGGTGAAGTTGGAAAAATACCTTCACTCTCCACTCTTACTGTCTTAGGTCACCTTTTCTTGTCGAGCTACATTTTTTTTGTTATTGTTGTTAAGACAGAGTCTCACTTTGTCACCCTCAGTAGAGTGCCCTCGTCATAGCTCACAGCAACCTTAAACTCCAGGTCTCAAGTGATCCTCTTCCCTCAGTTTTTCTATTTTTAGTAGAGACAAGGTCTCACTGTTGCTCAGGCTGGTCTTGGACTCCTGACCTCAAGCAATCCCCCTGCTTTGGCTTCCCAGACTGCTAGGATTATAAGCATTAGCCACTGTGCCTGGCCACCAAGCCACATCTTAAGTTGCTATCCAGTCTATTGATAGGCTTCCCTTAGGTCAGATGCCTAACTGGGCCAATCCCCTGGCAGGATCACATTAGCAAAACTCAGCTTTCCAGAGCTGCTGCTTCAACAATAGCTAGCATGGAGCAACTTCAAAGTTACAGCTGTTATAGGAAGGCGCCTGTGGCTCAGTCAGTAAGACACTGGCCCCACATATCAAGAGTGGCGGGTTCAAACCCAGCCCCGCAGCAGAAAGCCGGGTGTTGTGGCAGGCACCTGTGGTCCCAGCTACTTGGGAGACTGAGGCAAGAGAATTGCCTAAGCCCAGGAACTGGAGGTTGCTGTGAGCTGTGTGACTCCACGGCACTCTACCGAGAGCGATAAAGTGAGACTCTGTCGCTACAAAAAAAAAAAAGTTACAGCTGTTATAAACACTATACCTAGTAAATGTCTAGTTAAAAAGTGGACACGTAAATGTTCAGTGAATTAATGAACATTTCCTTCTTTGAGGTTCAGGTTAAGTGTCATTTCCTTAATGAAAGTTTCCCTAATTTGCCTTACATCCTGGCAGGATAAATTGGTCTTTTCTTTGTGCTACCATTGGACCTTGCAACTTCTATAAAATCAATATAATGTATAATTATTGTCTGTTTTTTCTCTGTCTCATATAACTCCTGAGGGCAGAAACTATAACTTATTCATCCCTATTCCCCCAGGGCCCAGCAATAATCATAAGATTATTGAATGATTATTATTTTAATCATAAGAAAATTGGTAATAGACTCTCAGTGAATGGGCATTAAAGAGAATTACTGAATAATAAATGAGATAGTTCCTTTGGGCTCCAACATAGATTCATATGAATCTATGAACTAATAAGCTGCTATATTAAGAACTATAAAATGAAAATATGTTGGCTTTACACACTAGCCCCATTAATAGAAAGATAATGACAATTGTTTCAATTTATTGAGTCCTTCCTACATGCCAGGCAGTGAGCTAATACTTTCTATGAATTACCTCACTGAATATCTATAGTGACTCCAGGTACTAATGTTATTCCTATCTGACAGATGAAACCAGTGAAACTCTTGAGAGATGAAACCAGTGAACAGCAGAGAGCTATAGTTTAGAATCAGGGCTATTTGACACCAAAGCCACACTCAGACCTCATTAAAGAGGAAAAAAAATTAAAAAGGTGCTAATAACTTGTAGTCTATTCTAAAGCTTCACAAAGGCCACCTAGGTATTTAATAGAACAAAGACTATCTAAGCCAGCAGGGACCTTTAAAGGGCATCTAGTCCAGCCCCAACATTTAATGAGAATCTGAGGCCTAGAGATAACTGCCTGGCTCTAGTCTCAGGGTTAGTTAGTATAACAGCCTGCCTAGAAACCAACTTACAGTGCACATTTTTCTACAGTTACTGTTACTCAGATGTTCCCTTTCCTGATCACTTATCTAAAATAGCCCCCATCACTCTTTGTTTTCTTACCTTGCTTTATTTTTCATCCTAACAGATCCTCCTTACATTATATACTTGTTTACTTGTTTATTTTCCCCACTGGAATAAAAGCTTCATAAAAACAAGACTTTTATTGCTATTTCTCTAGAGCAGTGCCTGGCATATAAGGTGCTAAAAAAAATCTTAATTGGATTGATGATAACCATTCCAAATACAGGCTGGGCAATATAGCAAGACCCTGTCATTACAAGAAATTTTTTTTTTAAAAAATCACTATTCGGGAGGCTAACCCCAGGAGTTTGGGGGTGCTATAAGTTAGACTGAGGCCATGGCACTCTAGCCCAGACCACAGAGTAAGACTTTGTCTCAAAAAAAAAAAAAAAAAAAAAAACTCTTGGTGCCTGTGGCTCAACGGGCTAAGGCACCAGCCACGTACGCCTGAGCTGGGGGGTTCGAATCCAGCCCGGGCCCACCAAACAACAATGGTGGCTGCAACCTAAAAATGGCCGGGCGTTGTGGTGGGCGCCTGTAGTCCCAGCTACTTGGGAGGCGGAGGCAGGAGACTCGCTTGAGCCCAGGAATTGGAGGTTGCTGTGAGCTGTGATGCCACAGCACTCTGCCGAGGGTGACAGCTTGAGGCTCTGTCTCAAAAAAAAACAAAGAAGTTCTGTTAATCAAAAATCTGCCAGCACAAAGTTAAAAGGCAAACAAACCAAAAAGCATATTTGTAACATACACGTGCTGTCATTAATATCTCAATTAATATGTACAAAGTAATAAGTAAAAGATAAGCAATCTATTAGAAAAAGGAGCTAAGGCATTCAAAGACATCAACTTCATTTGTTTACTGAGCTAGAAACATAGCATGGAGTTTCACTTTTATAAATGCAACAGCTGTGGGCTGGGTGCCAGCAGAGTGACTCACTGGCTCATGCCTGTAATCTAGTACTCTGGGAGGCCAAGGCAGGTGGATTGCCTGAACTCACAGGTTTGAGACCAGCCTGAGCCAAAGTGAACCCCCCCATCTCTAAAAATAGCCAGGCATTGTGGTAGGCACCTGTAGTCCCAGCTACATGGGAGACTGAGGGAAGAGAATCGCTTGAGCCCAAGAGTCTGTGGTTGCCATGAGCTGTGACAGCACAGCACTCTCCCCAGGGCTATAAAGTGAGACTCTGTCTCAAAAAAAAAAAAAAAAAATATATATATATATATATATATAAATGCAACAGCTATGCTGAATTTTTTTTAATCATTAAATCTTGAAGTAACAAATCAGGTTTCATTTATTAATAAAAAAAAGAAAAAGGATCTAAGGTGATGAGCCAATTAAAACAAGAAACACACGGCACCTATAGCTCAAGCAGCTAAGGCGCCAGACACATACACCAGAGCTGGCGGGTTCAAATCCAGCCTGGGCCCACCAAACAACGAGAACTACAACCAAAAAATAGCCAGGCGCTGTGGTGGGCACCTGTAGTCCCAAGTACTTGGGAGGCTGAGGCAAGAGAATCCCGTAAGCCCAATAGTTTGAGGTGGCTGTGAGCTGTGACGCCACAGCACTCCACCCAGGGTGACAGCTTGAGACTCTGTCTCAAAAACAAACAAACAAAAAAACAAGAAACACAAATGGACAATACGTGAAAACCATGACAACTTTATAAGAAATTAGAGAAATACAAATTAAAATAATGAGAAACCATTTTTGGCATATCCAAGTGGCCAAGATTTTCAAATAATAATCCCAGTATTGGCAGAGATGTGGCAAAATAAGCATTCTAAAGGTAATATAAATTAATAAAGCTTGTGTAAAGAGCAATTTAGCAATGCATGCCAAAAGCACAATAATTCCACTCCAGAAACTTGTCCTTAAGAAACAGAGATTCACGCGACAAAGATAATCATTACAGAATTAGGAGACACACTGAAAGATCCAACAATAAATATACTAATAAATATACTGGGTCAACAAATATACTAGTATTCTGATACAATTAAATACTAAGCATCATTACAAATTACATTGCAGATCAAAATTAAAGGCTATTAAGAAATACTCCTGATGGCTCAGCAACTATAGCTCAAGCAGCTAGGGCACCAGCCACATACACCAGGGTTGGCAGGTTCGAATCCAGCCCGGGCCTGCCAAACAACAATGACAACTACAACCAAAAACTGGCCAGGTGTTGTGGGGGGCGCTTGTAGCTACTTGGGAGGCTGAGGCAAGAGAATCGCTTAAGCCCAAGAGTTGGAGGTTGCTGTGAGCTTTGACGCCACGGCACTCTACCCAGGGTGACATCTTGAGATTCTGTCTCAAAAAAAAAAAAAAAAAGAAAGAAAGAAAGAAAAATACTCCTGATAAAAAGTGAGAAAAAAAGAACAATGAAGTATGGTATAATCTCGATTTAATCTCTTTCATTTCAGAGGCCAGGTCTTGCTGTCACCCAGGCTGGAGTGCAGTGACACAATCACAGCTCACTGCAACCTCAAACTCTAGGGCTCAAGTGATCCTCCTGTCTCAGCCTCCCAAGTAGACTGCAGAGTGCCACCACGCTCCTGCCTAATTTCTTTTTTTTTTGGGACAGAGTCTCAAGTGTTTGCCTTCGGTAGAGTGCCATGGCGTCAGAGCTCGCAGCAACCTCCAACTCTTGGGCTTAAGCAATTCTCTTTCCCAAGTAGCTGGGACTACGGTTGCCTGGCTGTTTTTTGGTTGTAGTTGTGGTTGTTTGGCAGGCCCAGGCTGGATTCAAACCCGCCAGCTCCGGTGTATGTAGCTGGTGCCCTAGCCACTGAGCTACAGGCGCCAAGCCCTAGCTAATTTCTTAAATTCATATTTTTTATGAAAAAGGCTAGAAGAATACTCCAAAATATTAAAAGTATCTCAACAGATAATGAAATTATTTTTTTCTTTTGTTTAGCTTCATTTTCAAATTATTTATTCAAACTATTTCAAATTGTAGTACTTAAGTAACTTTATTATACTTTTAACATACAAAAAGAAGAAGAAACTAAGTAGGCCAAAAATACTTTAGGAGCTCCTTACACAGAACTCTAAAAATCATTAATATAAGAGTTTTAAAGCATATCTAGCATGACTCAGCAGGAGGACACTAGCAAGAAAATCAATCGAGTAACTTAACTAAAATAAAAGGTATAAAAAAAATAAAAAATAAAGTAAAATAAAATAAAAGGTAAAGTTGAGATAGACAGCTTCCCCATACCCTGAAAGCAACAAGCTGAAGTTGGGAAGAGCAAAGTACAGCAAGCGAACCTCGTCGGGGGGGGGGCCAGAGCCATGTCTGCCTGCGCCAGCCTAGGGACAGTGACCCAGCCTCCAGACCATCTGGGTACTAGACAGATCCAGGCCTGGCAAACTCCCTGAGGGATCCTGAGTGGCCTAGTCAACAGGCAAGGCAAGATCACTGGTTCTGTGCGGCCGAGGCTGAGAGCAAATGTCACCCCAAGATGAGGCACTGGAGCCAAGCAACATTATGTACAACCCCCATGGGGGCAAAGACCAACTCCAGGACCGGCACATGGACACTGTATCTTCTCTCAGAATAAGTTTCTACTTCAGGGAAGATCTGGAAACTAATTTCTTTAAAAAGCTGATTATAAATTCCACTATTACAGGGTATACTAGTTTGCCCAGGTAATTTTATCACGTAGATGGGGAAGGAGCATCTTAATTTCGGAAGGGCCTCATCAGGCCTAATTAGCCTACTAGAGGGTACAAGAACGATATGATTATATATAATTATGGAAAAACCAGTAGGAATAATTTCTATAAACTTTAAATGTCAAAATTCTACCCCAAAAACAACAGAAAATAATTGCACTCCACGGATTTGGGTGAATGTGCAGGGCTTGTGTGTGTTTCTATGTGACTGTCATTTATGGGGAACTATGAACAGTGAGTTTTTAACCCATTGACCATTTCTGGACTGGGGCTTAATGTTTTCACAAATTACCTGGAATGGTGGTTCCTAATCTATAAAGGAACCAAAGTTCACATTCACATGTGTTCTCAATGACCAGCCATTAGTGACACCACTATTGGATGAAGACTTGTGATAAATTTATTTTAAAAGGGAGGTTTCATGTTCAAAATGCTTTGGGAACCAATAACCTAGCAGAAGAAAGCTGAAAGTTTCATGAAGGAAGAGGCTTACCGTCTCATTCATCACTGCATTCCCCTTTAGGTACTCAACAAATATTTGTCAAAGCAATAAAGTGAAATCTTCAAATTTCCAAATGGCCTCAAAGCTGTTCTAAATTAAAATGCAAAATTAACAAACAAGGCTCATAAGGCAAAATTATGGTAAATGATCATCAGTGAAGGCAAATGTGAATGAACACTTAGGGAAAAGCAATACAAATTATACTATCAGACTAATGGGATCACAACTAGACTGTTTACTAAAGAGGCTTAGGCATCAGCTTAGACTGTTCCTTTAAGATACCACATAGCATGTCTGTTTCATCACAAAAGGCCCAGAAAACACTGGGAATTATCAGAGAGAACCCTGCAAGCAAATTAGAACTTGTGATCCTGCCCTATTCAGAACATCCCTGTGTCCTCAGCCACAAGTAGGGTGCCGGCCTGGTTCCCACACCTTCCGAAAGGCACACCAGAGTTGGACAAGATGCTGAGAAATGAGACTGAAGTTGGAAAGTGTCTAGAAGAGCTTTCTAATGAGATTCTGAAAATCAGAACTCTGTTTTCCTGAAGAGATGAAGATTTAGAGGAAAGGGAGGAGTGTAACTAAAGGTTTACCAAACCTCAAAATATTAGAGAGGAGAAGGCAGTATTCTTAAGTTTGAAATTAAAGATGTAGACAAAAGATGACTTCAGCCAATAGTCAGAAACTGAAGTTATTGCTGGTAAAAGATACGTTAAAATGTGGTAACATCCACACATTCAACTCTAAAAGTGGGAAAACAGGCTCTGAGGGACTAAGGACATGAACTGGTCACTGAGCTCATGAGCTCCTTCCCTAAACACAAAACCTTCAAATTTCAAACGACATTAAATGTGGTCATCGCTTTCTCTTAGTAATGTTTAGTAACAAATCATTAAAAGTACAATAATAGGACATAAGAGAGGCAGTAGTCCTCCAAAAACATTAAGAAAAATCTCATCTCTATCCAGTGAATCCTGTTTAGTGAGACGGGGCGGCAGGCAGTGCATTGCAGATTCATGCAGTGAAAGTCAAAGGCGGCCCTGGACTCAGAGACAGCCAGGACCAAGAGCGTTCCTGGGTCTGCCGTTGTTTGTTGGTGAGAACTGGATAGAAGGATGGATGAATATCTTACAACCTGGGAGAACTTTAATCCTGCTTCCCTTCATGACTGAAACAGGCTGGTATTATCTATCTGGGCTCAATTATTGTCTACAATGGCTAAGAATGTTTAAGTGGGTAAATGAAAGGTACCTTCAACTATCTATTTTAGAAAAAGAAGCATCCCAGGGCCCAAACACCAGAACAAAGAACAAAAACCCCAGGATGCCAAGGGTGTGGGAGAAGAGGGAGAGGAAGGGAAAGAGACACAGAAGGAGAGAGGAAGAGAGAGATGGAGGGCAGACCAGGTGTGGTGGTTCCTGCCTATAATCCCACCACTTTGGGAGGATTGCTTGAGGCCAGGAGTTTGAGGCAAGCCTGGGCAACATAGCAAAACCCTGTCTCTGCAAAAAAATAGAAAAAATTAGCCAGGCATGCTGTGGCTTGCACCACTCCTTGGGAGGCTGAAGCAAGAGGATCACTTGAGCCCAGGAGTTTAAGGTTACAATGAGCCATGATCATGCCATTGCACTCCAGCCTAGGCAACAGAGCACAATCCTATCTCTTTTTTTTTAGACAGAGCCTCAAGCTGTCACCCTGGATAGAGTGCCATGGCATCACAGCTCACAGCAACCTCCAATTCCTGGGTTCAAGCGAGTCTCTTGCCTCCACCTCCCAAGTAGCTGGGACTACAGGCACCCGCCACAACACCCGGCCATTTTTGGTTGCAGCTGTCCTTGTTGTTTGGCGGGCCCAGGTTGGATTCGAACCCGCCAGCTCAGGTGTACGTGGCTGGCGCCTTAGCCTGCTGAGCCACAGGTGCCAAGCCACAATCCTATCTCTTAAAAAATACATATATGTACGTATGTGTGTGTGTGTATATACCACGTATCTGTGTGTGTATACTGTATAGTGTGTATGTGTGTGTATATATATATATATATACTGTATGTTTTTGTCTGTGTGTGTATACCATGTATCTGTGTGTATATTGTATATTGTGTGTGTATGTGTATATATATACTGTATATTTATCTGTGCGTGTGTATACCATGTATCTGTGTGTGTTTATTGTATATTGTGTGTTATATATACTGTATATTTGTCTGTGTGTATACCATGTATTTGTGTATATTGTATATTGTGTGTGTATATATGTATATACTGTATATCTGTCTGTGTATACCATGTATCTGTGTGTGTATATTGTGTATTGTGTGTGTATATATGTATATACTATATATCTGTCTGTGTGTATACCATGTATCTGTGTGTGTATATTGTATATTGTGTATGTGTGTATATATATTACTGTATATTTGTCTGTGTGTATACCATGTATCTGTGTGTGTATATTGTGTATGTGTATATATATATACTGTATATTTGTCTGTGTGTATACCATGTATTTGTATGTGTATATTGTATATTGTGTGTGTATATATATATATACTGTATATTTGTCTGTGTGTATACCATGTATCTGTGTGTGTATATTGTGTGTGTGTATATATATATACTGTATATCTGTCTGTGTGTGTATATATATATGGAGACAGAGAGAGAGAGAAAAAGAGGGAGAGGGACAGAGACAACAGGAGAGGAGAGACGGAGAGAGGAAAGTGGAGGGGATGGGAGGGGTGGAGAAAGGTGGGGAAGGAGGGAAAAGAAAGAGGAAGGTATTCTTAGCAGAAGCTAAGACCAGAAGAACGTACTGCGAAGGCCAGGTGGGTGCAGTGGCTCACAACTGCAATCATAGCACTCTGAGAGGCTGAGGCCAGAAGAGCCCTTGAGCTTAGGAATTCCAGACCAGCCTAATTCAGAGTGAGACCCGGTGTCTACGAAAAATTGAAAAACTAGCTGAGCATCATGGCAGGCGCCTGTAGTCCAGGAGGCTGAGGCAGGACAATCACTTGAGCCCAGGAGTTTGAGGCTGCTGTGAGCTATGATGGTGTCACTGCACTGTACCTGGGGAAACACAGTGAGACCCCTGTCTCAAAAAGAAGGAGGTACTGTTGAGTTGGTTGCCAGGTAGAGGAACTTCTTTTGTACCAGGAATGGAAGCTGGACAGGAGAAAGACAGAATGAGCAAGCAAGCTGCAGAGTAACTGCTGCTCTCAAGACGTGCAGGAGCTTTAGCCTGGATGCTAGCAAGAGCACTGCTTCCAAGGGTGGTAAGGAGAGAAGGGAGCTCAGTGAAACCTCAGATGTATCAAAGGAAACAGAGAAAGAGGCCCATGTTTCTGGATCCAGAACAAAGGCCCAGACTAGGAATGATAAAGCTAAAAGAATAAGAAACTGGGCACGGCACCTGTAGCTCAGTGGTTATAGAGTCCGGCCAGCCACATACACTGGGGCTGGCAGGTTTGAACCTGGCCGGGGTCCACCAAACAACAATAACAACAACAAAAATAGCCGAGAGTGGTGGCAGGTGCCTGTAGTCCCAGCTACTTGGGAGGCTGAGGCCAGAGAATTGCTTAAGCCCAAGGGTGAGATTGCTGTGTGCTGTGACACCACAGCACTCTACAGGGGTGACAGAGTGAGACTCTGTCTCAAAAAGAAAAGAATAAGAGGCTCGGCGCCTGTGGCTCAACAGGCTAAGGCACCAGCCACGTACACCTGAACTGGCGGGTTCAAATCCAGCCCAGGCCCGCCAAACAACGACGGCTGCAACCAAAAAAATGGCCAGGCGTCGTGGCGGGCACCTGTAGTCCCAGCTACTTGGGAGGCGGAGGCAAGAGACTCGCTTGAGCCCAGGAATTGGAGGTTGCTGTGAGCTGTGATGCCACGGCACTCTATCCAGGGTGACAGCCTGAGGCTCTGTCTCAAAAAAAAATAAAAATTAAAATAAAAAATTAAAAAAAAAAAAAAGAATAAGAAACTGTAGGCTGGGCATGGTGGTTCACACCTGTAATCTCAGCATTCTGGGAGGCTGAGGTGAGGCAGGTGGATTGCCTGAGCTCAGGAGTTCAAGACCAGTCTGAGCTAGAGTGACACGCTGTTTCTAAAAATAGCCAGGCGTTGTGGTGGGAGCCTCTAACCCTAGCTACTTGGGAGGCTGAGGCAAGAGGATCACTTGAGCTTATTAAGAGTTTGAGGTTGCTGTGAGCTACAACGCCACCACACTCTACCCAGGGTGACAAAGTGAAGACTCTGTCTCAAAAAAAAAGAGTAAGAAACTGTGGGCCACAGGAACTGGCTTACACTCCTATGCTATCAGTAATTACCTGTGTGAGGACCTTGGGTAGGCCCTTGGTTTAATATGTAAAATTAAACAAACATTAAAGATCTCTGAATTTGGACGGCGCCTGCAGCTCAGCAAGTAGGGCACCGGCCCCATATACCAAAGGTGAACTTGGCCGAACTGCAAAACAAATAAACAAACGAAAATAGCCAGGCATTGTGGCGGGCGCCTGTAGTCCCAGCTACTCGGGAGGCTGAGGCAAGAGAATCGCCTAAGCCCAGGAGTTGGAGATTGCTGTGAGCTGTGTGATGCCACGGCACTCTACCAAGGGCCATAAAGTGAGACTCTGTCTCTACAAAAAAAAAAAAAAGATCTCTGAATCCTTGAACAGACTATACAAATCTGCCCCAAAACTCCCCAGCCTGTAACAGCTGGGCAAACCAATCTAGAACTAATGGATTTCTTAATAAAAATTAACTCCTAAAGTGAACGGTCTCCCTATCATATACATATAACTGCCTCCTGAGTGGAGGCAGACACACATCTGAGACCTACTTGTAGGTCTACGTGAGCCCCAGGTCACGGATGTTCAGGTCAGTGGCCAAGGTTTCATTTCATGAAGTACCTGGTATTCAAACAAGTAGCAAAAAATGGCCCAGAGAGACTGAGCGGTATGTACAAAACAGCTGTGTCCTGCTGCTCAGACAGACCAGGACAAACAAGTCAGCTTGGCATGGAGGACCATTCTGGTCTGGTCTCTTGCCCACCTCTCCAGTCACTCCCCAGGACGTCCTTCGTTCTCTCTCAGATACTCTCAGGCCTCTGTGTCAGCTCAAGCTGTTGTCCCACCTGGAAAAGAACACCTGATACCTGACCGCACAGTGGCCCTAAACACAAATCTGCCCGAAAATTCCTCAGTCTGAGCTTCAGCTCTAGAGCCGCGCATCCTTCTGAGTGCTGTGACACCCATGGCCCCCTGCTCTTCTCCTCCACTTTCTCCTGACACCTGGGACTTCCCTCCTCAGCGGGAGCACTCACCACAGTGGGCTGGAATCATGAGTCTCGTCAGTCCTTCCCACTAGTCTGTGAGCCTCTTCAAAGCTGGGGTCACGTCTTTCCCTCTGCCTCCAAGACCTAACACACCTGGCTTCCCAGTGGTAGATGAACTTTCCCCGCTCCCACCATTCCCAGAGCCATTCCTCAACACCGCTCCAACTGCTCAGCTGAGGCCCCTGCCCTTGCTTGCCTTCACCGAGAGGCAGCTTCTCTTCCCTCTGGCCATGCCCTTTTCCACCCCAGCCCAACAGCCCATTTCCCAAGAACAGAATTATAGTGCCAGCCTTACAAAAAGACTCACAGGATGCTAGACCCGGAGGGGACCTCAGAAGTTATCTGGTTCGGGGCTTCCAAGGGCCTGTCTGCAGCCGCTGCACTAACTACAAACGGGAACATGGGGAGCGACTTGAAGCAGACACCCAGGGCTGGGCAGAGAGTCTGAGACTATGAGTCTAGGAGAGAACCCCGCTTTTGCTTTTCTTCAAAGCGTCTTGTTTGATTCTAGTAACACTGGTCTAGTCCAACCTCTTCATTTTATCCATAGAGAACTGAGGCTCAGAGAGGGAAAATGCATCCATTAGTTACCAAATCAAGACTTACAGCCAGCATGGAGGACACAAAGCTGAAGGCCCAGACTCTCTTCTTTTTTTTTTTGGTAGAGACAGAGTCTCACTTTTTCACCCTCGGTAGAGTGCTGTGGCGTCACACAGCTCACAGCAACCTCCAACTCCTGGGCTTAGGCGACTCTCTACAGGCGCCCGCCACAACGCCCGGCTATTTTTCTGTTTTGCAGTTCAGCCGAGCCCGGGTTTGAACCCGCCACCTTCGGTATACGGGGCCGGAGCCCTACTGGATGAGCCACAGGCACCGTCCCCAGACTCTACTTTTGAGCACCCACACGTGCAAGCCACCAAAAACATCCGTGGCCACCACTGGAGACTCATCAAGGCCACAGAATCCTCACAGCGTCACCTCCCATGTGCCCCCTTTTGTTCTTCCTCACCGTGTAGCTGTCCCCCTTTACCGCAGTCACTGCAGAGAAGTGCTCTCTTGCCTGCTGCTCTTCAAGCCCCTCCGCCAGCACGCACCATTCATTAAACGCCATTTCTGTGTTCAGATCTCGGTTTGCATGTCTTATGGCATCTAACACCTAACATGTCCAAAACCTAACTCTTGATTTCCTCCCGCAGTCCTCCCCACGTGAGCAAATGACAACTCCACTCTTCCATTTGCTTAGGCCAAAACCTCTTTCCTTCATATCCTTCACGCAATCCACAAGCAAATCCTGTCAACACTACCGTCAAGATACACCCAATTCAACCGGGTGTAGCGGCTCACGCCTGTATTCCTAACACTCTGGGAGGCTGAGGCAGGTAGACTGCCCTGAGCTCATGGGTTTAAGACCAACCTCAGCCGGAGTGAGACCCTGTCTCAAAAAAACAGCCGAGCGTTGTGGCAGGTGCCTGAAATCCCATGTACTTGGGAGGCTGAGGCAAAAGGATCGGTTAAGCCCAACAGTTCGAGGTTACTGTGAGCTACTGAGCTATGATGCCACCGCACTCTACTGAGGACAGCAACTTGAAACTCTGTCTCTATAAAAAAAATAGACCCTGCCAGCTCAGCGGAGCTGGTGGACCTGCCGCCTCCTCCGTGGTGGTGTTGGTGCCTCAGCAACCAGCTGAAGAGCCAGTGGGCTGGATGACAGGCAAGGAGGGGGACCTACAACGCCCACCAGAGGCTCCAATAGCCAAAAAGGCTGGACAACTGCTGAGGAGACACTTGTGCCTTGGTGTCTCCTTCACTTTACACTT
>CAUYRH010074256.1:0-24417 GCA_963574655.1 Perodicticus potto
CATCTTTTGGATTACTGCTTTAAATTCTAATTCTATCTTTTCCTCCATTCTGTTGATCTTATTTGCTATCCAGATTCTGAATTCTATTTCTGACATCTCAGTCATTTGTTTGGGGAGGTGTCTCTCCAAGATTAGATCCTGGTGGGATCACTCTATTGTTGCCAGATCCTTGTAGGAAGTGACCCTGTGTAGCTCCTCTGGGACTGCCCCAGCCAGGGGGTTCTGGCTGTGGGAGCAGCCCCAGAGTGTGACACACACAGATCCAACATCAGGGCAGGGGATAGTGCACACAATTCTGACAGTGCCTGGTGCTGGGTAACTTTTGCAAAGAGAGCTCACGGCCCTCTGAGAACTGCTGGAGGGAGGGCATGGGTCCTGTGGCTTCCGGATTCCCTGGCCAGGTGTGCAGGGCCATGCAGAGGCAGGGAGGACACGGGAGGGTTGTGGAACACCTAGAATCCTTGGCTGGAGTGGACAGGTGAAACCCAGGTGGCACGGCACAGAGTTTGCATGGTTCCAGAGTCCCTGGTCAGGGCAGGCGGGTGGGGGTGGGCACCCAGCAGTGTGGCACAGAGGTTCCCAGAGTCCCTGGCCGGGGGCTGACACCCGGTGGCAAGGCATGAGTTTGTGTGGTTTCCGGAATCCCTGGCTGGGCGGAAGTGGGCACCCGAAGGCGCAGCGGGGAATTCACGTGTTTCCTGGGGTCCCTGGCTGGGGCGGACACCCGGTGACAAAGCGTGGAGTTTGCATGGTTCCCGAGTTCCTGGTTGGAGCCCGGTGGTGCCGAGTTGCCCGGTTTCCAGAGTCCCTGGCTGTGGTGGATGGAGGTGGGGGTACACTCGGCACGGCCCCTGGAGTCTCTTTCTTGGCGGGGCGCTTAGTCCTGCAGACAAGGAGTGCAGGCGCTGCTCAAGAACCTCCTCCCACAGTCTCAGAAGGGATTAGGCTTCTGTTTCATCAGGTAAGGGGGGAAGGGTGTACTGGAAGTTCAGAATGGCAGGGAAAACTTTAGTTTAGTTTTTCTACCTAGCAAGAGAGTGTTCAGAGTCACAGCAGGGTCCCTCTGTGAAGTAGTCCCCACTTTCCACAGCACTTTTCTGTGGGGTGAGACAAGAAGTTCACAGTTCACTGCTTATCTGTAGAAAACCCACAGGAACAAACGAAGATAAAAAAGAACGGAAGCAAAAAAAAAAAACAAACAAACAAACCCCCACACCTTTCTTGGGGGAGCAGATCTACACTTTTCTTTACGGATGAATTTTGTACCTGAAGCTTGCTTTCTTGGAGTTGCAGCTTGTCTCAGAAGAGGTGACCTGCAGTTATCACTTCTTTCTCAGTTGGGCTCCCAGTCTTCAACTTAACTGGGCATTTTCTGGACGTTATCCTTCCCTTTGGACAGGAGCCTCTTTTGGAAGTTGCTTCCAGTTGGTCATCTTGCCCCTCCCTATTTTTTAGTTAAATCATGGTTGTGTACATAAATGCAATATTGGGGTCCAATGTGCTGGTTTTATATACAATTTGAAATATTTTCATCGAACTGGTTGACATAGCTTTCATGGCATTTTCTTCATTATTATTTGCAGACATTTATATTCTACATTTTGTAAGTTTCACCTGTACCCTTCTTCTTTTTTTTTTTTTAATTGAGACAGAGCCTCAAGCTGTCACCCTGGGTAGAGTGCTATGGCATCATAGCTCACAGCAACCTCTAATTCCTGGGCTCAAGCGAGTCTCCTGCCTCCATCTCCCAAGTAGCTGGGACTACAGGCGCCCGCCACAACGCCCGGCCATTTTTTGGTTGCAGCTGTCATTGTTGTTTGGCAGGCCCAGGCTGGATTCGAACCCGCCAGCTCAGGTGTAGGTGGCTGGTGCCTTAGCCTGTTGAGCCACAGGTGCCGAGCCTCACCTGTACCCTTCTAATGAAAAATGTCTATTGCTCTTTTTTGTCATTAAACCTTTCCAAGGTATTCTGTGAAGATTTCCCACTGGATCATGTGCAAATGGTTTTTGAACATGCTTTTAAAGGCAAGCTGATTACAATCGTGAATGATCTCTTTTGCAATATTTCAACCTTAATATAATCTTTGTGTTTTGTCCAGCATGGCTGTCTATTATGTTTTGTGTACAGTTTTGTATAAATAAAAGGTTAAAACATCCAAATGACCATTTTGAGGTTATAGATCACTAAAATCATTTTCTAATTTAAGTCTTGTAATTCTGTAAGGTTAGTATTATTAAATTATTTTGCCCAAGAAGGAAATTGGCCAAAAAATGAAGCAGTGATGTCTCTGAGTTTAACCATTCAGCACATGTGCATCTAGGCCTGAAATTCATGTCTTCTGACTCCAATCAATACCCCCTTGTCCACTGTACCATGCTGTTATTTTCAAATGTTTTACATGGAATACCATTCCACCAGATGAGAATTTAATCAAACAGACACTGCTTCTTGCTAATATGCTTTCCAATATTCATGAATATGTATTGTGCTCTATAATCAATAATCTGAAACAACTGCAGACTGAATTAGATTTCTTTCGTTAACTGACACTTTAGTAGCTTCTTTTTGGTTAATTGATACAAGGTCAAATGGTTCCTTAACAATGCCCACTTTGAATCATTTAAAATGTATGTATGTTTTCCATATGATAAAGCACCTCTGGTATTTCTTTTTTTCTATTAACAGTTTAGTTATCACCGGAAGTTATAAACTGCTCAGCATTCTTCTTAAAGTTATTGGGGGTAAAGGTTGATGTAGACTGTTAATATCTCAGAAATTAAAAAACATTCTCTGGGGATTGAATGTAAGATTAGGTATACATCTCCTTTTATTTTACTTGTTAGAGTATCAATATTTGTGTTCAATTTTTAATAACATGTGGTGTCTTGCACTTAGGGTCATAATGGTTCTTTCCAAGAAAACGCCATTCAGTGCTATACATTATTGGGTAATGTTATGTGTAATGTATAAAAGATAAATGTTTCATATAACCACCCAGGTCTACTAATTAATGATACTTTTCATGATCCTTGAATCCATGGATAGACACTTAAAGAAATCACAGTAAGATGAAACTTCTCATAGAGAAGTTTTCTAAGCTAAAGCTATCTAAAAGTCAAACATCCTTTATTATATTAGAATCTCCAAACCTGGCAGAAAAGGGACTTGGTTTTTTGTGTTTTGCTTATCTATGTTTTGGCTTCACACTCTTGTTAGCGTGACTCAACCTTGTTTTTTAACCCTGGCAAGAAAGTTCATTCTAGGAGCAGCAGCAGACTCCAGTTCGATTTTTGCAACACTTGCAGAATGGTATCTCCCATTCCTCAGTACCACCCATATCCCTTTCTCAGACGTTTGAATGATAGTCCCAAGGGTTCTACCTGTGGGCTCAGATATAGCAGCGTTAAACAGCAAAATCTCTTCACAGTTTCAGCTCAGCTTTGTTCTTAGAAGCAAGTATTGTTAATCCTAAACTCGTCCATTCCCCCATCCCTAAAGGTGGAAGCTGCTCCTCGAAATTGCTAACTCCATTATACTATAGTCTGTTCTTTGTGCCTTTACAGTTCCTTAATACCTAGTTATCATACTTTTATATGCAATTATTCCTGTTAAATATAACCAGTGTGATTTCTGTATTTCCTGCCTAAACAAAGCTGTATGGGGTTAACAGAGACAGTGAGTGTTTTCTCTCTGTAGGTAAGCATGTTCAGCTGTAGCTGGAATGCTTCAGAGAGCAGAAGGGAAAACAATACAAACAAAAATTTAGAGATGTCCCAATGAACTATTATGGAAATAAAACTCACTAACCAGTTCTTTCATCACTTATATGGACACTGCTATATGAATATCAGCATAAGAAACACATTCACCGTCATTGTTAACAGTTATTGTTAAGTGTTACTAGTATCTAACATTGATTAAGCAGGAAAAATATACCAGGCATAAGGCTGATCATTATAACCATGAAACCTTACTTAATTCTTAGAACAACTTAATGAGTTAGATGCTAATTTCCTGCTCACCTAATGGATGAGATGATAGATTTTGTGGTAATAAATAACTTGCCCAAGTGTGCACCTTTACTAAAAAGAGAAGAACAATTTAACCATAAGTACAAGGTGTAACGTATGAGAAATCACTGTGAATGAAATTGTTAGCAGTGATTATGTAAGCTATTTATCTCACCCAGTGTCTCCATTCTGTTTTTCTTTTATGGCATTCTGTGTTTACAGAAAAATCTTGAGTATATCCACTAGTGGCAGATGCTTATGTTTTTCTTAGTCAAATGAAAAAAATGGGAAACAAACTAATGAGAGCACAGTTTGAGATTGCTGTGTTTGTTAGCAAACTAATGTGATTGCTCAGTTTGTTAGCAATACAACCACACTGATGTACTGCACACTTGCAAGCCAAACAGATTGTATATAAAACAAATGGTTTTGAAAATTGTTCATAGTTAGCTTTTTTTGTGTTGTGGAAAGTCATCTGAAAGATACTGTCTCTATAATTATTTGACTGTTAAATATAACCAGTGATTTCTGTATTTCCTGCCCTTGTTCTTTGACAAGTAAGATTGATTGATCCATCTATCTAATGATTTTACTGGGCTACCATTTATTTCTAAAGAGTAAAATTAATTATTTTAAAAATGAGAAAACTAAAAACCTTACTTGTCTGAAGTTATAAGGCTAGTTAACAAAACTTGAGTCTCTTGCTTTTAGGGCAAAACTCCAATTTAGGTAGAAATCCCTTAAATGTGTAAGGAAGTTGCATGATACAAAACAGTTGAGCAATGTTAAAATGGTTTTATTGTGACAGACTACAAGAAAATGTATATTAATTGAAAACCTTATTCATAACATTATGGAAAAAAAGCTATTATGGAAAATGTCTTTAAATGTCGGAGACTAAAATTTTCAAATAGTATAAAAACTGTCCAAATGTTATCTTAATAATAAATGGGATTATTTTAATGCTGCTGGATATTCATGTCACATTCAGAACAAATTATTATAAGTGCTGGAGATTTAAAATAAAATCTATTTTATAGAAATTCTAAAATGATTTGACAAAATCATTCTTAATTTTTTTTTGTCATAAAATGATAACTAGCGAAATAAATTGCTTGATAGTTTGAGCATAACTAATGAGGGTACAGTTGTGGGTCTGATTCCCATGTAGGCAAGTCTATGTGTTGTTTATCATCATAGACTGACTGAATTTGTTCACTCCCTGTTTTGCATATTCATATGGTTATTGCATCTAATTGGATGTCTAGATTAGGGTTGTAGTTCTGTCATTAATTAGCTGGGTGACCTTGGGAAAATGACTGTGTCTAAATTTAAGGAGATGAATTAATAACAAAAACTGAGTATTCACCATGTCTGGGATTTACTGAGAGTCTCCAAAGATACAAAGAGAAGCAAAACTGAATGTCATTACTGCCCTTATGGAGAAAGGCAGACAGACGTGAATCAAATAGTGCCACTGCAGAAAGAAATACAGCAATACAAATTAGAAGTGCTGTGAAGGAACAGTTTTTAGGGAACAGGAACTAAATTTAATCTGAGAGTGATGATCAGGCAAAGATCTGAAGGTTTTAAATCAAGTGAACCAGGTGATGGAGGGAGGTATGAGGAGATGGAAAAACACAGAGATCGGACCCCAGATAGGAAGAAACATCCTTTTCTTCTAGACCTTTGAGGCTGCAGCAGAAAGAACAAGACCCTTTCATAGAGTTTCTTTCCTCTTTAAAATGTCTATTGAAAACTTTGCATTTGTAGATAGTACCTCAGGTTTTTACCTGTGTGAATAGTACTTACAATTGAAGGCTTAAATGAGATTTACCTCATTGTCTTTTAGTCCAATGATTATCCATAGTTGGTCCTTGCTTTGCATGTCTTTGATATATACACATTTCAGTTACCAATGTTTAGTTAAATAACAGCAGTTCTCCAACAATACAATCAAATTTCAGTTTCTACAACATCAAAACTGTAATTTCATCAAGTCCAAACTTTGCTGCAAGCTTTTCCATGAATGACTATGTAAATAACAAATGTACATCATTATCACAATAATCACCAATCACATCACTTCTTTGAAAGGCTGTCGATGATCAGTTCATTGGTTATTCAGTTCATAGAAGACAGCAACCAGGCAGTTGCAATGCCTCCTTGTATCTCAGTGATATACCCATGTGACATTTTACAAAAACAGATAAACAAAAAAGGGAGTTGGCAACAATGATGAGAGTACAGCAAAGAATTGAAGAGTGTAACACTGCATGCAAAATTAAATAGAATATAAATGGAATTATAGAAGAAATGGTTGACTACAGGGATATGGATACTCTTCCATTCAAAATACTGTAGATATGGAGACAGGGGAACTTAGTAAAGGCAAACTTTTGCCATAAATGAGAAGAGGGGACGTACTATGATGAAAGGGATGGAGATACAGACAGTAAGTCACACTAGCAAAAGAAATACACATTGAAAACACTCTGAGAGACAGTTCACAACATTGATAAAATATCAAAGCTTATTCAACTGTAGAACAGGGTATGACAATTTACCAAGGCGGAAAACAGACAGTTGTCCCATATTCTATGCTATACAATGAGAAGGCATGCACTATTCCAACTATATTTGATAAGCTTTTCACAAATAAATCACATTCACTTTCAATATTTTGTTGTTTTAAATTATAGTGTACTAAATAACTGTTAGCTTTAGTTTCCTATGTACCATGTGTAATATTTATAGAGAAGAAAACAGCAGTTTTTAATATTTTGATAAACAGTTTTAAGTATCATGGGTCAAGATTATTTTCTTCCATTGATTGCTAACAATACTTTGCATGGTTTCATCTTACGTTTCTCTTTATGGTCTCATGCTAGCATAGGAATGGTCTGTAGTTTCACTGAATCTAACCAATACAAACTTCTCAATGTGTCATGAAAGTGATTTATTTTAGAAGGTTGGAGTCATTTTATGACCTTACAAAACTTTCGGTCTTTAAGGATTCTAAGTCAACAACAGACTTGGAAAATAATATTAGTTCATCACATTTTTAGAATATTATTAAAATATCAGAAACTAAATTTTAGGCTTAAGCACCTCTAAAGTCCTATAACTTCAAAATCCACTGTACTTCAAAGAGTATAATGAAAATAGGAAAATCTGTCTATATAATATTTTGTTGGGACTTAGTATTACCTTTTATTTTCAACCATAAAAATTATTAAATATCTCAATCAAGAACACTCATGAAGAAAATGCACAAAATAATCAAAAGATAATTTAAATCATAGAAAAATATGGATGAAAAATTTACATACCGATTGTAGAAATCATCTCTGTAGTAATCATAGTCAAAGACATAACCACTAAGGAGGGAAAGAAAAAAATTAGTTGGCACTTAATTTAATCATATTAATTTTGGTACTAATTTATGATGTTATAGCAAGAAATTTCTGTTTTTTTTTAAATATTTATTTTTCAACATCATTATGTCCCCCAAAAGGCTTTCTAACATAATGTCCAGTTTGGTATAATATAATATAAAATTATTATTACATGTTTGACAATTAGGGATGGATAGTGGTTTGTGTGGTCATAGAATAAAGAATGAGAACAGATAGCAAAATAAATATTTTTTAACATCTATAATTAAATGTGAATGAAGCCTTTTTCCCCCTCTGGGGTAGGATATAATTTACTTATCTCTTTCTATGTATTTATCACTTCTTCCTAAGGAATGTACAATGAGGCTAAACAATGAACAAAAGGTATTAAAAAAAGATAAATGGAAAGGTTTTATGAACTATTCATTATAGGAATATGGTTTCCTCAGGAATTTAATATTTTTTTAATTCTAAAAAATGTGAATTTAATACTTTAGAGAAAAATTACAAAAAAACCCCTACCTTGACTGAATCTTACTAACAGTAACTTAATATTTTAGGGTATTTAAATTAAAATTAACAAACACATTTCAATGATAAGATTATTATGACTGAACTCTCTAAAGGAATATATAATAGAAGTTGCCTCCATCCACTTGCTTATGTACTTCATATGCATTTCAATTTTTGTCATCAGAACAACTCCATAGGATAATGTAATAAGAAAAAACTAAAGTGCCAAACACCTAAGTAGTTTGTTCAAATTTATATCCCTAGTAAGTTACAGAGCTGAACCCACATCAAAGCTGTTTTTACATCATCTTGCAACCCTACTCAATCTAGAAGAAATCTTAATCTTATGATGAATAGAGTTAGGTGTACTTCAGTGGAGTTGATTTTTGTTTATTTATTCATTTATTTTTTATGGTGGTAAACTATATATAATATCATTGTAATTGTACAACTCAGTGGCATTAAGTACATTCACAAAGTTTCACAAACATCACCAGGTTATCCATTTTGAGAACTTATCCATCATTCCAACAGAAATTTTGTAGTCATTATGCAGTGACTTTGTAGTCCTTCCTCTCCTCCGTTTTACTTTTTGTCTCTAAGAATTTGGCTATTTCACGTACTTCACAAATGATATGATCATTAATACAAATATGAGTCATAGAATCATATAATAATACAATATTTGCTCTGTCTAGTTTATTTCGCTTAGTATAAAGTTTACATGATTCCTTGATATTGTAGCACAAATTAGAATTGTATTCCTTTTTAGGGCTCAGCAATATTCCATGTATCTGATGTATGTGTATGTATGTGTATGTATTCCTATGTATATCTCACATCCACATACTACTTTTTAATCTGTTAATCTATTGATAGACATCAGGGCTATTTCTACATTTTGGCTATTGTAATGCTGCTATGAATATTTGTGTGAAAGTGTCTGAGTCCCTGCTTTCATCTCTTTTGGGTCTATAGTTAGGAATTTCTAGATAATATGATAATTCTATGTTTAGCTTTTTGGAGAAACCACGATATTATGGGATAATATCTTTATATTTTCAAATAAATTTAACAGACCTTACTTTGTAACTATTCCTATGTTAGGAAAACTAAAAGAACTTTATGAAGAAGGGCTTGTTATTCTGGATTTAAGAATAAATACATTTACATCTCCCAAATTTACTACTTGCAGGGGGACAAAAGCCTGATAGAGCATACCTAACCCATGAGGGTGTGTGTTGCCTCCAGTACTGTCTAAGGGAACACTTGATGTTTGGGTTCAAGTACTGAAATGTAAAGAGAGAAAGTACTCCATGCAGGAGTCTGGATGGAAGACTGAGTATTGTGTGTGTGAAGCAATGCTGTACCCATTTATGCAAAACAAGAGAACAATGAGACCATTGCTTAAAAAATAAGGATAAAAATAGCCAAGTTTGTCACAGATTGTTAAACTAGTAATGGTTTATGCTTTAGTTTATATTGCTGGTATAGACGCAGTTGTGGCATTGAGTTGAGGAATTTTAAAAAGAAACTATCGTCTATCATCAAACCCCAAGGTATAAACGTCACCTCAAAATCTTCCTAATGCAGCAATCCATATGCTTCTTTTATTGTGATTTACTTACTACTGCAGGTAACAGTGAGTATGGCGACACCTGCCAAACACTTTTACAGGGAAGCCTCAAGTATAAGGTGATGCTGCCTTACCATGGGTAATCATCATTGTATCCTACTCTTAGTTATTTCTAATAATATGTCGGTAGAACACAAATGTACATTTAATAGCATTCAGGGTTGGATAACACACAAATGAGGTTTTCAACAATCAAAGCAAAGGAGTAATTGAAAATAATATGTCATCTTAAGAACTTTATATAGACTTCGTTTATAAAACATGGTATGTGAGGAGGGAAATAGTCTAGTTATTGAAGCCCTGCTCTTGGAGCTTTTATGTGCATAATCTTATTTAATCCTAACAACCGATAACACGTGTATTATTCTCTCAATTTTATAAGACGCTGAGGTCTAGAGATGTGAAATGCCCTAGATAATACAGATTAGCATTACAGTATAGCACTGTCATTTACATGTTCATTCATCAAAATTTGATTAAGATCATGTATGCTGGGGACTATACGGGGCACTTAGGTTAGAAAAAAAAGTTTCTTTTTTTGCATGAATCTTAGAGTCAAGTGATGACCAAGATGGCCCTAAGTTTCTCTTCATCTTGACTAAACTTGAGGCAAGTTTCTTCTTGACTACAGTTGCCTTGCTCTTTTTTGTAGAGTATTTACATTAGAAAACTTTCTATTATACATTCTTTCTCGATTCTTTGAGATGTAACTCTTCTCCCAGACTCTTGCCAACCTTGCAACCTGGGAATGTCTTCCTTAGGAACCTAGGAGCCATCCCTTTGAAATGTAATCTTCAAGGAAGTTACCACCCAATGACCATGTCGAAGCCTAACTTAGATAATTACCCTAATTATATTGATGAACCTTTCCCCTATTTCTATTAGCTTACTTTAGCTCTTAAAAACTCTCTCACCTTTTGTTTAGCAAAGTTGACTTCAATCTCTATTTTCCTATTGCTATAGTCTTGAATGAAGTCTTCTTTGCCTGTTTAACTTTCCTAGTGTAATTTTTCTTTGACAATGCTATAGACAGAAAGTAAGCTAACAAGCAAACAAATAATTTTGCAAACAAATTAGATGGAAAAAAAAGAGAGGGAAGAGAACTATTTAAATTCAAAGAGGACTAGACTTTCTGATGAGGGGATGTATAACTGAAGGCTTGAAAGACAAGAAAGTCCTACCAAGAAAGAGCTGGGGAAGAAAAGCGATAGGCAGGAAATAATAATCTCAAAGGCACAAGTCATAAAAGACTGATAGATTTAATAAAATAAAAAAGTCAATCCCAGGCTACTGCTGTCACTCAGACAAAAATTAACAATGTCTTAAGCTTTACTGCAGCAGAAAAGATGGAGAGGTATGGACAGATGAAAGACATATTCTAGAAGTAGACTCAAGAGAACTTATCACTGTTTTGGCTTAAGAGACTGGTGAGATTGTTGAGCTAGGAGGAAGGTGTTCTAGAGGAAAATCTGGAGATTAATTTTTAATATGATAGCATTTGCGTGTTTGTCACATAATCAAGAAACACTTGAGGAGCAACCAGATATGAACTAATGGACAGTGCTTGCTGAGAAAAGAAGCTTTCTGAGACATGTGAGAATACTGAGGATAAAAAGGCAACAAAATAGTGAAATTTTAGGAGGCAGTAGAGAGAGAGACCTAGGGTTGTTTCTGTGGATTTTAGAACTTCGAGGTCAAGAGAAGAGGAGGAAAAAGTAAAATAGTTAAGTCAGATGCGGACAGGAGATAAAATTCAACATAAGGCAGCTCTTAGTGCAGACCCCAGCTTACCACCTACTAGATTTGACATTGAATCATTCGTCTAATCCTTCGGAACCTCATCTGCAAAATGGAATCGTATAATGAATCACTTTTCTGAGCAGTTTTTATCACATTGCTGTCGTGTAGAGAATTTTTTTAAAATTAGTTTTTAGAGAACTAAGATTTAAACACAGGTTTAGCTGAGTCCAAAGTCTATCCTTTTTTCCCATTATGTCATACTTCTTCAGACATTTGCTAATTTAAATAATCTTAATAATATTAACATCTTAACGTATGTAATTCTATTTTTCTTGAGATATTAAAAAGAGCAGTCTTAAGATGTATGACCAAAATGATGAGAACATCTTAAGATGTATAAATTCATCTTAATATTTATATATGTCCTATTTCCCTTTTTGTATTCCTTAAAGGCCAAGCACTCATTAGATCTTTGTTACCTATTTCAATTTCCTGGTAGTGTCTAGCAATCAATGATGTAATAATAGCAATCATAATAATAACAGTAATAAAATAATGCTGAGCAATTTTGTTTCTTTTACAATGAACAGAAGTTTATTTGGCTTATGGTTCTGGAGAGTGGAAAGTTCTAGACTGAGGGGTCATGCAGCTGATGAAGGCCTTCCTCCTGCATCCTGATGTGGCGAGAGAATGAGCAACAGAGAAAGCAAGGTGGGGCTGAGCTTGCATTTTACCAGGAAGCAACTCCTTTTGCAACTCACTCAGACACTCAGTCCTGAGATATAGCAGAATTCATGAGGGCAGAGGCTTCACATTCTAATTACTACTTTGTAAAGATCCCACCTGTTTATACCATTGCCTTGAAGATTTAAGTTACCGCACATTGATTTCAGGAGGCATGTTCAAACCTCAGCAACTGTGCTGAACCAGGGTATATGGGGACAAGCGATCCCAGAGCCAAGATATACGGAGAATGGGAACTTCTAGGAATTTACAGTCTCCATGGAAGGGCCCAAGACATCCCCAGAGTACAGAATAAAATTTCAGCTAGTCTTAGTCAAGACCCAGGGCAGAAAGACCCAGTCAACACAAAACACCTGGGTGAGTCCAAATTTCTGTGGGTATAGGAGCTGGAGGAACACCTGAAGACATGTCTTCAGAGACAGGGCAGTTGGTATGAGGATAAGAGCATGGGCTTGGGAGTCAGTCTGTGTGGGTCTATGACAACTACCTCCTTCTAGAGATAAAGAGGTATATTTTATAATGATAAAAGGATCCATCCATCAGGAAGAAGTAAAAGTTTAAGAAATATATGCAAACAACAGAGCGCTAAAATATGTAGAAATATTATAGAAAATTCAACAATAATAGACTTCAATACCCCATTTTCAATAATGGTCAGGAAAAGTAAGCAGATCACCAAAGAAAGAGACAACTAAAATAACACTATAAACCACTTACACCTAACAGATATCTATAGAACATATCCACCAAATCACAGTAGAATACATACTCTTCTTAAGTGCTCATGGAGCATTCTCTAGGAAAGTCTATATAATAGGTCATAAAACAAACCTCAATAGCATTTTTTTATTTCAAAATATTATGGGGGTATAAGTGTTTCTGTTAAAGGGCTGCAGTCAGGGCCATAAATGTCCCCATCACTGAAATAGTGTTCATTGTACCTGTTAGGTGGGTTTTTGCCTCTCCCCTGCTTGACTTCCAGTGACTTTTACTTTCCTCTCTGCACTTGTGTGCCTATCACCTAGTTCCAATTTAATAGAGAACAGGTGTGGTGTTTATTTTTCCATTCTTGAGAAACTTTGCTTAAGATAACGGTCTCCAGTTCCTTCCAAATTGTTGTAAAAGGCACTAATTCATCCCTTTTTATGTCTAAGTAGTATTCCATGGTATATGTATACCACATTTCAATAATCTGATCATGAGTTAATGGGCACTTGGGTCAACTCTGCAGCTTTGCAATTGCTAGTTGTGCTGTAATATAGATTCAAATGCAGGTATCTTTTTAATAAAACATCTTCTTTTCCTTTGGACAGATAGCCAGTAGTGAGATTGATGGCTTAAATGAGAAGTCTACTTTTAGTTCTTTGGGAAATCTCCATACTGTTTTCCATAGGGGTTATACTATAATAGTCCCACCAACAGTGTATAAGAGTCTTTTTCCACTGCTGCACAGAAACGTGATTCTAAAAAGAGTAAGATGATACCTCATTGTGCTTTTAATTTGCATTTCCCTGATTATTAGTGATGTTGAACATTTTTCTTATGTTTGTCGGCCACTTGTTTATCTTCTTTTGAAAACTGTGTCCTCTGCCCACTTTTTAATGGGGTCATTTTTTCTTGCTGATTTGAATTTTTTATAGATTCTGGATAATAGGTCTTTATCAGATACGTGATTTGAGAAAATTTCTTCCATTCTGTAGGTCATCTAGTTTGCTCTTTTGATTATTTCCTTAGCTGTGCATAAGATTTTTAAGATAATCAAATCCCATTTATTTATTTTTGTTGTGGCTATAATTGCCATTGGAGTCTTAGTCATAAATCCTAGACCAATATCTAGAAGAGTTTTCCCTTCACTTGTTTCTAGAATTCTTATGGTTTAATGCCTTACATTTAATTCTTTTATCCATTTTGAATTAATTGTGAGTGGCAAGAGGTAGGGGTCCTGTTTCATTCTTCCGCATGTGGCCATACAATTTTACCAACACTATTTATGGAATTGGGCTTCTTTTCCCTCACATACATCATCATCTCCTTTGTCGAAGATAAAGTTGGCTATATGTAGATGGTTTTATATCTTAGTTCTCTATTCTGTTCCATTGGTCTTTGTCTGTATTTCTGTACCAATACCATGCTGTTTGGTTACTATATTCTTATAGTATAGTTTGTAGTCTGGTGTCCCTGGATCATAGCCTGGCATATAAAATGTGCTCAATAATTACCACCACTTTAAAAATGCTTAAAATGAGTCAGGTGCAGTGGCTCACGCTTGTAATGCTAGCACTTTGGGAGGCCGAACAGGGAGGATCACTTGAGCTCAGGAGTTCAACAGGAGCATGAGCAAGGGTGAAGCTGCATCACTAAAAAGATTGAAAAACTACCTAGGCATTGTGGCAGATGTCTGTGGTCCCAGCTACTCAAGAGGCTGAGGCAAGGGAATTGCTTGAATCCAAGAGTTTGAGGTTGCTGTGAGCTATGACGGTGCCCTGGCAATCTACCTGGATTGACAGACTGAGACTCTGTCTCAAAAATATAAATGAATGTAAATAAAAAATACTATATCATTAAGAAAAGCTAATAATCATCTAGGCTTTTTTGCTGGCAGCAGGTCTGGTTTCAATGCTGATGGCAGTGGACTAATCAGGGAGGTGGCTGCTGAAGGCTGAGGTGGCTGTGACAGTTTCCCCATCACAACCGTCTGCTGTAGAGAGGTCCTGGAGTTGCTTTAACTAGTTATTTCCTAGAGAGGTGCATTTGGCAGTTGTTGGCAATTTTTCAAATGAATAATTCAGCTGAGGGCAAATCCTCTGACTAATCCTGGGCCTCAGTTTCCCCTCGATGCAAAGCAAGCAGTTCACTGATGACAGGAGATCTGGTTGAAGGAGCTAACTTAAACAAATCAGAATTTTCACTGAGCAATTATTAATTCCAATTAATATATTCAAGCACTTGCTATGTACTAGGTGTGGTGGTACTCATATTACATGCATTAAACAGCTATTGATTGAGGGGTCAATCATTTTCATACAATGAAAATTCTCAATATTTTCAGATATAACCAACTAATCTCAGAATAAGAATAGGTGGTTAACTTGTTTTTATAGTTCTGAGTCTATTTATGTTATAATCTCCAACAGCAGAGTTTAATTGCAAGAAGAAACTATGACACTGTCCAATTAAACAGGTGTTTTTAATACAGATGACAGTAATCATTTCATGCATATGTTTTATAACTTTAGGAAATATAATGATAATTTAACAGCATTCTGGAAATTTAAAAGTGCACTAGAACAGACAATTCATTTTTATTTTTCTCACTTGCCGCTTAAATTATATTGTCCAACCTGCTTATTTTTTGTTCCATCCTGACTGAAAAGATGTACTTGCAAAAACCAGTTATAGCTAAGTATCCTGAATTGTTTGATCCCCAAGTTCCACTGTCTGCCATCATGAACTCAATTTTATCTGTCAAAGTTAAAAACAAAATGAATTGCACAAACAGATCTATCTTGGTAATCATGCCAAGACTGCTTTTGTCTTAATGGTTTGGGCTTTTAGCAGAAATGTCATGGCAGGAGTTGGCTCAGGTCAGAAGCTGTAAAATCAAGCTGAATTTCCAAGGAAGAGGAGGAGATGAAAGAGATGAAAAGATCACCCCAGGGCAAGTTTGATTTGTGTCAGTTATGGTTTCCCAGTGTTCTTACCATTCTCCTCAGTCCTTTATTTTACTTTTTCTCTGCCCAGATGCTATCTATTTCATTAAAATCCTCTCTTTTTATTTGTCTGAGTGAACCTCTATTTAAAATTGGCTGTCGAAAGATAGAATTGCTAGGAGTCATATCCAGGTTTATAAGGTATTTTATGTATCCTAGAATTATATTGTCAGAAAAAGTTTGTCTTTCAGTTAAGAAAGATTCCCTCCACCACTATTTTTTTTCCCTTCTAAACTGACAGTGGTGTTGTCATCCTTATGGGGTGATCGTTTTAGCTTTAAAGACAATAATCTTTCAACTTTCATCTCATTTGTTTTGTATGACATTCTGGTTCCTAGGCCACTGAAAACAAAAACAATAGAAAATTATATGTTTGGGGTGCTCACTGTTCAGGGGGAGTTAAGAGTTCAAACCAAGAAATTGCCAAGGATTTTGTGGTTTGTAGGCATGGCCAGTGGCCTGTTTCACTAAAAAAGTAAGTAAAACAATGGTTTAGAATATTTAGCCTAAGTAAATATTTCATATAGTTTATTTTAAAATCGGATACATCTTTATGAATTTTTTTCTCATTTTCAATGTATCTTTATTCTAATTGCTGAGTCCCTTAAAAAGTAATAGGACATCAGAATTGCTAAATTGTTCAGAGTTGTATGCTCATACTCTTTCTTTTATTACTGAAGATTAAATGAGGACCAAGTAACTTTCCTGGAATTTCATTTACACATTTTTATTTACAAAAGAAGAAATCACAACTCATTAGGTTTTAAATATATCAAATTATTTTAATCTAATCCCTTTGAATACATAAAGTCAATTTCATATGAGTTGACTAATACACAAAGTATTTCTTTTTATTTTCACTCACATAACTTTATTAAAATATAATCTTAAGAATACTAATAGCTTCCCTAGCACAAGTACAGAATACTATCATGGTCTCTCAGCAGACATCTTGTCAATAATAACTATTGCTAGAGCCTTTTCTTACTATAAGTGGCTTCCTAAATTAAATTGAATAATCAGTTACTGAGTGCTTATTATAAGTCTGATGTAATACTAGGAGTTATGGATAACAACATCAGTAGAACATGGCTTCTAACCTCAAGGAATTTTAATCTAAGTCTAAGGGATTAGACAAACTCATGATCATAATTTGAGGCAGAATTTGATAACTGTCAAAATAAAAATGCAAACTGCTGTGAGAGCTTATAAGCCAAAGAAATAGGATGTGGCAAATGGGAAACAGGGACCAATCACTGCTTTTTGTAAGAGATGACATTTGAACTGGATCTTATAGAGGGCGGGGATTTGACAAGTGAATGTTCAAAAGGTAGTTCCTTCTAGGTGGTCAAAAAAATTAGTGGTAGAAAAATATCAAATTAAGTATGGAGAATAGTGCCTTTTGAAGATTCTTTTCCTTTTCTAGAACAGCTATTCTTCAGATACCTAGGGTAAGACCTAGAAGCTATGAGTGCCGAGAAATAATGCAGGGTAACTGGCTACATTTCCAGAGCACACTTCCTCAGGGTAAAGGCAAAATCAGAAATATCCTCAGATGTACTTATAGGATGCCGTTTCTAACTTGTTGTAAAATTTTAGTGCATGTTTCCAGCTGTCAGATAGCTAAAGTTGAATGTATTTTTAAACTTTGCCAAGATACTTATGTGGGCAAAAATCTGTTTTTACTTTAGGGAATACACATAAACTTATAAATTTACTATTATGTGTATTCACATGAAGTTTCTCTTCAAGTCCCTTGCCCATGTGTGTTTGTAATGGACAGAGATGCACACATACTCAAAATTCAAGAAGAGTAAAATAAGGTATTTCGAAACAGTTTCATTCACAAAATGCTCAGTTTACTCCCAAGGAGCAGGGATCTGGAAGATTATGACATCTTCATAGAGTTTCTGGCCAACTGTGAACCAGGACCTGTCATCTTAGCAAGAGAAAGTAGCTCAGAAGTTCAAAAGATTAAAGTAACCCACTCAACCTATTTAAGAGTTCTGATCTTTAACATGCTGTGAGTAAAGCTTACTGTCTCACATATTGAAAGGGTAATCAATTTATATGCCAGCAATAGGACATATGAAGACTGAACTTTGGAAATAAGAGAGAAAGGAAGAAAATAAATCAGAATTATTTTCCTTTCTTCACAGGGATTCTGATTTGGAAAGGCAGTATCACCTTGAACAGTGTGCGCTGTTATCCTCCTCTGTACTGTGTTGTATCAGGAAGGATATCTAAACATGGAATTCCCAAATTGCATTCAGTTTTTACTTCTGTATTCTGGTCTGAAATGAATAGGGAAATACACACATATTTCTTTTCAATTCACGGTTACTTCAGAAAGCTGTAGTGAGAAGGAAGGTTTCTTTTTCACAAACAGGGTGACACACCTGGTAAGAGAAGTGTAAATGGGAGAGGAGGAGAACCAAAAATGTAGTTTTTTGAAGGTGTGGCCAATAGACATACACTCCACCTAGATCAGTGAAGCTGTCTCCAACCTGGTATATCTTCTCCTAAGTCTTCACATATTCATCATATACGCTGCTAATGGCTCAAAAGCACTTTTTAAAATACCCATCAAAAGTAAAAAATAACAACAACAACAATAACCCCTTGAATTGTTTCCCATGGCCTATATGGGAACAATTTCTCCAACATTTAGGACTTTCCAAAACGTATCTGACATTCTTTCCCTATTAAGTCAATTACTCGTTTAATCCTTTAGCATTTCTCGGCACCTACCCTCTAGCTGGCACTACTCTGGTACAGAAAATCTTCTTGCTCTCAGGCAAATACATTCTTGTATCTCAATATGATCCTTTGCATTAGCTCAGTTGATTGTCAGCAGAACGTTTTGTGTTATGTTCTGTTTATCAATATATGTGGTATCTTCTTTCTATTGCAAATAGAAAAGTATTAAGTAGAAATGCATCCATTCTTAAAAGCCTAACTCACATCTTCTTCAATTATAAAGTTTGTTGTATTAGACTAAATTCCATTTTCTGTAATATCCTTTGATTATAGATTTTTTGTACTTATATCTGACTCATGCTTATCAATGTTCTGCTTTTCTTGTCACTTAGCTAATATATATACAGGTTTATTTCCATTAGTGTCTTTCCCTTCACAAGCCAATCTTTCTATTCCATTAATCATCCCTGTATTTCTTCTTTGAACTCACTCTAATTTATCTGAATTTGTTGACACTGATGTATTCAGAGTAAAATATTCCGGGAGGACTCATGTTAAAATCCTGTAGAGTATTATCCATCTGTTTTTACCAAATTCAGTCATTAATGTGCAGATTTTATTCTTATAGCTTCTTATGCATACTTCTAGTTAAACATATTGTACTCGACCATTTATTCACTAGATTGTGATATCCGAAAAGGAAGGGCATTTTAGTCATATAGTAGATATTTTGTGAATTGGATGTTATACTTCTGTGGAAATTTCTGCTAATAATATTAATACTAATACTAAAATGCTAAGAATACTAATAATATTTATTTTCTTTACTAATAATAGTAAAAATACTAATACTAAATATGATCAGTATTATTATTGTATTAGTATTAGTATTGAATTACTAATACTACTACGAATACTAAATAATACTAATAGCATGTTAGGTTAGATCTTTTGGCCATTTATCAATTTATTGCCTACCAGCTCTAAAGCCACCCTTTTTTCGTCCTTGCTTTGCAGTAAAAGAGCTGTGTTCTGTGACCATTTCTCCTTCGCCAGTTGGTACAATGCTAGGGTATGCCAGTAGAGGGCACTAGAGGAAAACTGCGAGGCATAGAAGAGGAAGAGCGCGCTTCTTTTTCAGGTTTCTACACTCTTTAGCTTTACTTGCTTTCTGGCACAGGTGTTAGCGGTTTATCAGGACTCAGTGGCAATCACCAGCAGGAGGTTTCCTGTTCACCACCTCTAGTCCACCCTCATCCCAACAAGCTTCTCCATCATCCGGTAGACTACAGCCCCACCCTCTCCACTGAGATCTGAATCTCAGCCTTGGGAAGAGGGGCTCTTCTGTGTGTTCCTTCCGTGGGCCCTCTTCCTCAGCCACGCAGATAGTAGTTGTTCCATACATTTTCTATTCCAGTAGTCCTTCAAAATCTCTTACCTTTTACAGTATTTAGCCATCTTTAGCTAGTCAATAATACTTCATATTAAATTTTCACTGTTAAAATTGCTGGTGTGACTTTTGTCCCTAATTTCCTGACTGGACCTTGACTGACACAACACAATTTAGTCATTTTTGTATTTCATATGTTTGAGAATGACCATATGTGGTATATAGTCAAAGGGTATAGACTGTCCATTTATAAATAAATCTTTTTGTAGCTCATGCAGTCCACATTTTTATTATGATTTAATTTATTGAGTTATAATTTGTCTAAAGTTTTTCTTCAATGGTAAATGTATCAACTGTATAAGATGCATATTTACTAGTTTGTAAAAATGCTTGAGAGTGATATCAAAAGGGATGATACTAATTTATAATAATTGTGTTAACAGTTAACCTTTACTGAATGCTTAGCATTTATCAGCAACTGTTCTAAGTTTTTACATATATCAAATTATTCATCTTAAAAAGTCCTATTAATTAGTATTAATATTATTTTGACTTTATAAAGGAGAGAGCCATGGCATCAATTTGACCAATTAAAGTCCAGGGCATAAACAACATCGGCTATGGTTTACCAGATTTTCATGTACGAAATACTTAGGTGTTTTTGTCAATTGCAAGCTCAATAGAAGTCATGAAGGTGATACAATGCCACAAAGCTAATGAAACTTTAGTTAGCATTAAATGAAATATAGTGTCTGTAAAAAGGGGGTTGTAATTCCATTGGAGTTTCAACTTTGAGATATTATTAGAAATATTTAGTTTAGGTATGTGCCAGTCTGGATTTAGAAAGATTTTGATTGCACACACACGAAGGAAATTAGGATAGCAAAAAGGATCAAGAAATGACCCTCTATAAAAAAAAAGGGTGAATTAATAAGGATGTTTGGTGTAAGAAGAAAGGCTTTGAGAAAGAAGGCGGCTAGCTGTTTAAATATTTGAAAGCCTCTGGTGTGAAGGAGGAATTGAATTTTATCATTTTGGCTCCTGAAGGCAGAACCAGAGCTAAAAGGTAATAATTACAGGGAAGACTTGTTACTGCCAAATATAGCAAAGAAATAGAATAATGAGTTCCAAGTGCCTTGAGCTTCTAATAGGTGGGGGAAAGAACAGAATCATTAAATGGAAAATGCCATAACCAAGCATGGTACGACCTAATATAACACACGTGTGCCACCAGAAGAGCCTGAAAACTATTTATTATGGGTTGAGTAAAGAAAATAATTAATGATTACACAGTTCCAGGTTATCTTCCAAGTTGAAATTTCATGATCTTATTAAAATCAAGTTATATCATTAAAATGTAACATGCAGATATTCATAGAGAGGTTTTGGAAAGCTGGTGACCTGAATTTGACTCACTTTTCCTTAGTACCAGTTCTCCATCATCCTGCCATAATCTGGACTGTTTTTCTCTAGGTCTGCTGCAAACCTACCATCCTGGTGCCTCTCTCACTGGCCACCCTGGGACTTGCTTCTCTTTTATGTTAGAGCTTCCCTCCTCCTCGTCCTTCTTCTTCTTTCTTTTTTTTGGTGGCAAGTTCAATGATTTTAGTGAAACAAAGTTCAGATTTCTTAGAAAGGTTCTGTGAATTCTTAGATGTCTAAAAATACAGTTGATTATTAGTGGATTAATATTTGTGACTTTGCAAAATTTGTAACCCCCAAAACAATACTCTTGAGGCTATTTTGGTCAGTTGGACACATGCATAGAGTGGCAAAAATTCTGAGTCACCGGATGAACCTGTTCTCATCTGGGGTTGAACAAGGTGGCATTCTGGCTCCTGTTTCAGCTCTCATACTGCAAATAAGTATCCTTGTGATACATGTAGTGCCATGTTTTTACATATTTGTGCTTTTTCTTGGTGATTTTGCTGTTTAAAAAGCTCCCCAGCTATAGTGCTGAAGTGCTGTCTAATGTTCCTAAGCACAAGAGAGCTGTGATGATCCTTCTGGAGAACGTACATGTGTCAGAAAATCTTTCTGGCAGGAGTCACAGTGCTGCTGGCTGTGAGTTAATGTTAATGCATCAATAATACATATTAAACGAGGAATCTTTAAACAGAAACACACATACAACAAGTTTAGGTATTGATTGCTTGGCAATAATGTTGGGACCAGAGGCATCTAGCCCTACTATTTCACCTAGGAGAAATGGTTCAATATTTGCTAATCAGTGTTTGCAGAGACTTTCTAGAATCTAAATACTTCAAAAATAACAAGAATTGGGGGGAGGGACAAGATGGCCAACTGGAAGCGCTACCAAAAGAGGCTCCTGTCCAAAAGGAAGGATAACACCCAGAAAATATTCAATTAAGTTGAAGACTGCGAGCCCAGCTTAGAGAAATAAGTGCAGGTCACCTCTGCTGAGGCAAGCTGAAACTCCAAGAAAGCCAGCTTTGGATACAAAATTCATCAGAAAGGAAAAGTGTCCATCCCCTCCCCCAAGAAAGCTGTGGGGTTTTTTGTTTTTATGTTTCCTTTCTTTTTTCTCTTTGTTTGCTCCTGTGGACTTTCTACAAATGAGTAGTGAACCGTGGACCTCTTGTTTCACCCCATGGGAGAATGCTGTGGAAAGTGGGGACTACTAACTCAGAGAGACCCTGCTGTGACTCTGAACATTCTCTTCCTAGGCAAAAATATGTACTAAAGTTTTTCCTGCCATTCTGAACTTCCTGTACAGCCTTCCCCCCTTACCTGATGAACCAGAAGCCTAAACCCTTCTGAGACTGAGGAAGGAGGTTCTTGAGCAGTGCCCCCCTTCCCTGTCTGCCAGACCAAGCACCTCGATGGGCAAGAGTCTCTGGGGACTGTGCCAAGCCTCCCCACGCCCCCACCTGACGAACCTGGCCAGGGATTCCGCTGGGGACTGCACAGCTATGTGCCATGCTCACTAGGCCTCTGCCTGCTGGAATTGGCCAGGGACTCTGCCAAGGACTATGCAGCTAAGCGATGCACCCACTGGTCCTCTGCCTGTCCATATCCTGCCAGGGACTCTGCCGGGACTGCGGCGGCTATGCCCCATGCCTGCCCTGGCCAGGAACTCTGGGAGCTGCGCAACCTACATCCTCTCTCCCATACCCTCCCTGCCTCTGCACCAGCTCCACCTATCTGGCCAGGGACTCTGCAAGCCACCCGACCCACACTCTCCCTCCGGGGCCCTCCCTGCCTCTGGGCAGAGCCCTCCTCCTGGTCAGAGACTACTGGAACCACGCGCTCTCTTTGCCAAAGTCACTGGGCATCAGGCACTCGCAGAACAGTGTGCACCATCCCCCGCCCTGCTGCTGGATCCATGTGTGCCACACTCCAGAGCTGCTTCCACAGCCAGAACTCCCTGGCTGGGGCAATCCCAGATGAACTACACAGGGTCACTCCCCACAAAGATCCAGCAGCAATAGAGTGACCCCGCCAGGGTCTAATCTTGGAGAGACACCTCCCCAACTCTGAGAACGGCCAGAGGCAATGGTGAAAAACAATCATGAGGCAGAATTAATGGAAAAACTCTGGCAATATGAAAAATCAGAGTAGATCAACTCCCCCAGGGAATGATAAAGGAGACACAGCACAAGAGCCAATGCATAAACAAATGGCTGAGATGTCAGAAATAGAATTCAGAATCTGGATAGCAAATAAGATCAACAGAATGGAGGAAAAGATGGAATTAGAATTTCAAGCAATAATCCAAAAGATTTCTTAAGAATTCAACGAATTCAAAGACAAAATGACCAAAGATTTTGACACATTGAGATAAGAATTTGCAGCCCTCAATGATCTGAGAAATATAGCAGAATCCCTCAGTAGCAGAATGGAGCAAGCAGAAGAAAGGATTTCTGACATTGAAGACAAAGCTTTTGGACACTCACAAACTTTCAAAGAGGAAGAGAAATGGAGGGCAAAAAACAGATCACTCTCTCAGAGAGAGCTCTGGAATAATTTGAAGAAAACCAATATTCACCTTATAGGGATCCCTGAAAGTGAGGAAGTGGCTTCACAAGGCACAGAGTCTCTTCTTCATGAGATTATGAAAGAGAAACTTCCAGACATGCCAAGAGATTCTGAAATTCAGACAGCAGACAGGTTGGCTGACTGGATACAAAAACTCAGGCCAGATATCTTCTGTATACAAGAATGTCATCTTACCTTAAAAGATAAATATTGACTCAGGATGAAGGGATGGCCATCTATATTCCAGGCAAATAGAAAGCAGAAAAAAGCAGGTGTTGCAATTTTATTCGCAGATTCAATAGGCTTTAACCAACAAAAGTAAGGAAAAGATAAGGATGGTCACTTCATATTTGTTAAGGGTAATACTCAATATGATGAGATTTCAATTATTAATATTTATGCATCCAACCAGAATGTGCCTCAATTTATAAGAGAAACTCTAACAGACATGATTAACTTGATTTCGCCAGCACCATAAAAGTTGGAGATTGTAACACTCCTTTGGCAGTATTGGATAGATCCTCCAATAAGAAGCTAAGCAAAGAAATTTTAGATTTAAACTTAACCATTCAACAT
>CAUYRH010074258.1:0-30605 GCA_963574655.1 Perodicticus potto
ATAGTAAATGAGAAAATATCATGAATGTTATATTAATCAGGTTGATGAAAATATCTCCAATTGTATGTGAAGCCCACACACTGTACTCCTTGACTGAATTATTGTACACAGCTATGACTCAATAAAAAAATAAATAAATAAACAAAAAAAAATAAACTGAAAGTGACTATTAATCTTAAAGAACAATGCAAAATTTTAATTGTTTCTTCTGTTTTAAGTAACAACTTCTGGTGTGTGAGAAGAATGCTAGAGAAAATGTCTTACAAAATCCCTTTGCAGATCCTCTTATTAAAATACTTATAAAACTATTTTGAAAAGAATCTTTTATGCACTTCAATGACAAAAAAAAAGAAAAAAAGATCAAGGAAATGTTGTGTTCTTTTAGGGTCTGACACAATTCTCCTTATGTCTTATTCATGAGTTCGGATTGAAAGTCTGCTCCCTTTTGGAACCTGGTCTCTTAATTTCACTTCTCTGCTTCCACTAGCTATTCAAGTTAACTGGTTCTTAGAGTTCCAACTCATACGGTGGAAGCTCAGTTCCCTCAGAACAGATTTGCATTTTGCCTTCAGGTTCCATACAAAATCTCTTACTTGAAGTTTCATTTTGCCTCTTTGTGCAGGACCTTTGAAATGTATCAAACTACATAAGTATAAGCTTCCCCACCTTTCCCTCCCAGGATATCCACAAGTCTTTTTAGGTTCCCTGGAAAGAAGAAATGGCATTTTAAAAATACGTACTATGCACCACAACTATTTTAGAGGTGATATACACCAACTTTTCTTCTGTTTCAGTTCCGAAAAGAATATTTTTTCTACTCAGGTCCACTGAAAAGTAGTTTACAGTAATTCTTTCAGTGAATCTTTATGGTTTACTCTTCATTGAAAGGATGAGTAAGTAGGAAAAAAATGTCATTAGATCTATAGATAATGACAAATATCTACCTTTACCTTTTATTGAGTGTTATAAAGATGTTATACATGTTTCAGGATATTAGAAGAGCTTCAAAAGATAGTTATCAGATAGCAAAATGAAAGTAAAATAATTCTCACTCCAAATTACGCTGGATTTTCAAAGGGATACAGGAGAATCTATTTCATGGAGACCTTAAGCTCACAAAAAGCAGTCAGAGAGGAATTCAAAGAGATTTGGGAGAAATATAAAGTACAAGATACCCCATGATAGCATAAATTCACATACTGTTGGCAGTTGGCTTCCATCTTCTACCTGGCTGTCTACGATCAAAATGCCTAGAAAGGTATGTAAGATTGGGAAGTAAATCGATGACTCTCAACCATTCTGAACAATGTAGGTTTAGTTTTACACATTCTCTATAATTTGACCAAAAAGTATTTTTAATTAAACTCATAAAAAACACGACCTCACACTACGCATTTTGAATTTTTAAACTGAACTTTTATGTCATTGTGGGAATTTATTTAGTACTATGTATCTTTGAAGACTGCTCTTGCCCTCTTGAAAGTCCTTTCTAATCTCAAGTCTAGTTGAGAGGAAAGGATGGTGGGAGGAAAATAGAATCCTCTTCAAGAGAATTAATCAAAGTGTTTTGGAGCACTTCCAACAGCTGGGAACTCTGAAGGAGTCATGCCTAACTCATGCATACAACATACTGTGCACTGATATCAAACCCTCACCAGGGCAATGCAGAGGGCTAGAGAAGAGCTGGATTACCTTACCGGATGGCAGAGCCAAAAGTATTGGAATCAACCTGCTCTCTCTGAGTTCATTAAGCATGAGACATTGAGTATTCCCAAGGACCAGACACAGTCCATGAAGGAGAAAAGACTGGCATGGATTCATCCATGGGTTCTCTCTAATAATACTACCTGAGAGGCGAAAGAGACTACAGCAGAAAGGTACATCAGAATACACTAGTAGATATCAGGGATCCTAGAAAGAAATCACAAGCAACTATAAGTCTGAGATGCATCCTTTAGAGAACTGCAGAAGAGGAGGCAGCAGAGCGGCTCTGAACTGAAGCACCAATTAAATACGCCACAAGAAAAGAAAGGCAATTTGGAAGATCTGCCAAGCCCAGTGATATGTGTCACAAAAGCAAGCAATACTATCCCATCCTCTTTATCTCTTTCTCACTTATTCCAGACAAAGAGAAAAAGTAGCAAGTGCTAGTGGAGTGGAGGACCTGCCTTCTGCATTGTAGGTCTTCATCCTAAAGCAGATTCAAGCTAAGGGTGGAGAGTTTAAGCTATAAAAGTTAGACATTTCTATTTTTATACGGTACTAGGCATTATAATTATTTTGAGATAATTTTGTTACTTGAGCTTCTGCAGGGCTGTGTCCTGTCTAAGAGTCTTCATGATAACCTCGGGCCTGCTGGAACTTTCTTTCAGGCTCAAGAGAAGATTACTCTGCCTGATTATAGAAAAACAAGAAAATAAGGTTAAATTTTGATCAAAATCCATTTGTCACACCTATTCAACATACTGGTTACAAATACATGTACAAATAAATGCATGATTTGTATTTGGAAAATGTAATGAGCAATGTGTTTTCTATTAACTTTATTATTTGATTTCCAACAAAATAGAAGATGCTCCTAAAACCTTCTAAACTGAAATACATGATTTGTGCACATATTTGCAACCACGCTATGATGATTTGTAATTTGTCCTCACACTATAAAAGTTAGGCACGCAACTTGTGCGGCGGTGCAGGGACACAAGCCCAGAAAGTCCCTGTGCTGGGTTAAGACTTTGTTCTCAGCGTCTTGAAATTCTTAATAATTTTGGAGTGAGGTGTGCCACATTTTAATTTTGCCCTGAACCCTGCAAACTGTGTAGCTGGTTTTACAATAGGCTTCAGGGGTGCTGGCCTTGATCAATTTCTTGGCCTAGATTACAGTTATATGGGTGTTAAGTTATAAAAATTTGTTCTACCATACATATATTTTATGCAATTTTCTGTATGTATTTCATATTACATAATTTAAAATCTTAAAAATAAATCATTTTCTAGAAATAGATTTACTCTAGGAGACAAGGGGAAAAAGTTAACTTCTGACTCATATTGCCTATGAGATGGAAAGGTAGGCTTTTAGCAAATAGACAAAAATAAGAAGAGATCAAACCTATTTCTTTTTAATTTAGGAATTGAAATAAAATCCCTATTGGAGCACTAAATAGCAGACATGACACAGCAGAGCGATAATTTTCAAAAATAAGCTTGAGATGTAATCCTATAATTTAGAATGAAGACGTACAAAGGTGGGAGTAGATAACAGACATGGAAGGTAAATGGTAAGAGATCTGATTTATAATAAGTAAGAGTCATCTCCAAAGAAGAAAAAAAAGGATCAAAAGACAATTAAAGACAAACGTCTATCTAGAGTAGAAATAGGACCTGCTATCAATGGAAATTAAGATGCCTCATTGTGTTCACAGCAAATTTAATGAGCAATGTGTTTTCTGTTAAGTTTATTATTTGATTTCCAACAAAATAGAAGATGATTCTATTCTAAACTGAAAAACAGGTAATCCTCAACGAATTGTTCTACGATCACAGACAGTTCATTTCTTTGTTCTTTTCTCTGTCTTTGCGTTTGGGTAGTGGATATTGGGAAGGGAATGGCACACAGATATCATCAGGCAAGTTAGCATGCATGTTTCAGAGCAGAATGTCTGTTTTGAGGTTTCAGAAAAAAATACTCAAATGCATCCACAGAAGTTAAAGATGTTAATAAGGCCACTGGTAAATAAAAATGAATTAAATTAACCCAATTGTCACTGAGAAGTCATGATTAAAAAGACCAGCAGTAAATATAGAAACCAGCAAGAATAATCTTCAAAAATCACCACACACTCTTGAGACAAAGATTGATGCTGCTGAGTCTAAAAAAATTAGTGTAACTATGGGAACTAGCCTAGGATGCAAATGACAAAATATGATTTGAAAAAAAGAACCCTTAAAAAAATACTATGATTAAAAATATACATCAGGTATGCAGGAAAAAAAAAAGAAGTGAAAGTCCTATTTTTCCATGAAATGGAATCTGAAGTTGTCATGTTTTTGTTTTTGTAAGAGTATAACATATCATTTAAGAAATTCGTGAAAATTACTAAGTTTGCCACTAAGAATATTAAAATCATTTTCCAAATTATCGAAGAAAGCACTGTTGGGGCTCAGAAAACAATACCCCCAAAACACACTGAGTCTTTGACATGTTGAGCTATAGCGGCAGCGTCAAGGTCTCTCGGACCTCCTCCCTCTTTCCTCCTGTCTCTCAGTCTTCTTCTCTCCCAAAACCCAGGATGAGGCTGTTCTCTGACGTGCCCTTGTGTACCTAGAAACTGGACTGGATAGAGAGGAACACAATTGCCTTCGATCCCTTCCCTAAAAGTTCATTAACCAGAGAAGATTAATACTCATTTAACAGAGGAAGAGACTGAAAATTAAACACCATGCCTAAAGCCCAGACAAACTTCGTCTCAAACTATTGTTTGCTCTCTGGTCCCAGTCTACAAAGGTAATTATTTCCAAGTGAATTTCTGTCTCCAAGGCCCATTCATGTCTCCTAAAATCATTTACTAAGCCTCTAAAATTGCCCACAGCCCTGAGTTCCCTCTCCTCTATGAAAATGGTATTTAAGCTTCAACCATCTGGCCCTTCTCTTTGTTTTCATATTTTTCTACAGCTTCTATGCTTGTTCATATGGATGTTTATAAATTTGTTATGCTTTTCTCTTGCTAGACTATCTTTTATTATAGGGTATCAGATATGATCCTTATGATGGGGAGAAAAAGGATTACCCCCCTTACCACTATCTTTCAACATATAATACTCCCTATATAAGAGAACATAAAGTAGAAAAAGAGGCAGCTTTGCTAAAAGAAGCATAAAATTAATACGTCAGACCTAGAAAAATAATTGGAATCAATTACAATAAAGTTAAATGCGAAAGTAATCATATAGTTCATGTGAAAATACCCCCGAGTCTTAGAATGGTCTTAAGCAACTATTTATATCAGAAGAAATACAGTCTAAAATGCAGGACTACATAGAAACGTTTTTTAAAACTGTTAATAGTACAACTCAGTCTCCTAGATGAATATGGACAATAAAAGTGTAAATGAAGTAACAGGGAACAGAGAGAGATCAATCTTCACAGCCCTGGTAGTCATTTTTCCTCTCCTTTTTGATAAGTTAACAGAGAGCTGGCTCAGTACTTGAGTTGCCTCTAGGGTCTCCAGATCTCCCTTTCTATAAAGGCTCTTTCCACACCAGGGAGCTTTCATGCTTCCACACTCAAAATAGGTCCTCCTGGCCATCTACATGCACGCATAGAGCAAGACCAGGCATCCCCCTGACGTACGCAATTCTGCACACCAGAGCCGTCCATACTCCCTAAGCTGTGGAACAGTAAGATTTGGGAGAATCTGCCTGGGCTCTATTTTTCTCAGCTAATAAAGTTTCTCCCATAAACACCATATTAAATACAGAGGGTCCCCCCAAATGGATAGACATATTATGGAAGAAAAAAACTGTGTTAAAATTGTAATACTCAATGTATATGGCAAGTTTGACTTCTGAGATTAAAGAAGTGCCCAAAGTGGTTACTATCAATGCTCAGACAGTGTACAGTGGGAGCGGAATGGCCAAAGTGCCACTTGTACTGCTGCACATGTCATTTTCATTTCTTCCTGAAGAACCACCAGCATACCCCATCCTTTAAGGTCCCCCATAGGTGGTAAAAGGATGTTAAGTCAGGAGAATGTGAGGGAAACTCAGCCCCATCTTTTCATCCTGTCTTATTTTTGACTGTCCTGCCTGTCACATGGTGATGCTAGCAGTCATTTGATTCACATCAGCTTTTGAGCGAAGGTCATACTACACATTGCTGCCATATTCAATTCAACTTTGAAAAGTAATACGTAGATAACATTGCTTAAAATGTGTCTACATTTTTTTGGCCCACTCGTTTGCTCTGCTCTGCTAGTGCTGTTATCCATGATTTCATTGCACAACAGGAAGTCCACATTTATTATGGCAAAGGATACTCATCTGCGGAATGAAAAGTGGATTTCATTTATAAAATTGATGAACATCATATGTCACATAAAAAGGATAAATAAGAAAAAAATATGTTATCCCTTTAATGGGATGGCAAAAGGCAGCATTTGATAAAATATTATGCCCATTTATATATTAAAACCCTTTAAGATGGACAAGAAAGATGAGTTCAGAGTTTATTTCAAGCTAACATCCAGCACTAGACTCTGTGGGAAAAGTGCTATAGTCTTTTCCCTCAAATCACTAGCAAAGCAAATAACTACTTCTAACCTAGTAATAATACTTAAGAAATTCTCACCAATTCCATAATTTATGAACCAAAAATAAATGAGATTGTAATGGAAAGAAATAGGAAACATTTTCCTCAGTTTCAGAGGATGCAACACAGAAGCCCTAAAAAACCAACTGGATGAAAAATAAAATGCATAAAGGAGCTCGCCAAAGTGAAGAGTAAAAGATCCATTTGAAAATATCAGTTCTAATCCTACATTTCTAATTCAAGACTTCCCATTAACAACAGCAACAAAAATGATAGGAATCATTCAAACAAAAAAAGTGAGTGACCTATAGGAATAAAAATATAAATATTTATTTTATGTTTGTATCTTTCAAAAAAGGTATATCCATTATTTCTTTTATATTTCTTAATATTTTCACTTGATACTATTAATCTATAGGTTTACTTCAATTAGAATAAAAATCATGATGGAATCAATTTTAAATGTTGAAGAGACTAATTTCCATCTGAAAAATAACCAGGTGAGAACATCTTTGAAATTTTTAAAAGGAAAATAACTAGCCAAATCATTATTTAAAATAAAGCGTATAGCTGTAGTAATTAAAACATCAGCCCACCTGTCTTCAGGTAAACATTGTAACAGAGATGGCTAAAAACAAATTGTATTGCATTTATGACAAAAGAAGCATCACAGATCAAGGAATAATAACAGGATCATCTGATAAATGGCCATAGTATAATTTTATGGGGAACTAAGAGAAGTGGAATCCATATAAATCTTCTTACTTTAATATTTAATAATTAAGAAGTATTAAAAAGGAAATCAGAGAAAATTTACCTGATTATTTATTCATTTTTAGAGATAGGCTGGTTTTCTAAGTGAAAAAAAGAAAAATACAAAAATAAAAGTAAAAAGAATTTTTAAAGTTAAAAGAAATTTTAACTCCATAAAAATAAAAACTCTTGCATGTAAAAAAGTGAATAGAAATTTAAAGGTAAGTAAACAATTGGGTTCAAATTTATAGCAAATAAACAAAGAGGCAATATCTTTATAAAGCTCATTTCTGTTCTAATTTGCATTTATTTGATAATTACTGAGATTCAGCACGGTCTCACATGCTTACTTACTAGTTGTAATTTTACCCTGGTGTACTACCTGCTTGTGTTATTTTACTAGGTATCGGTTAAAGATTCAATATTTTTCTAATCATTCTTTATTTAGAAAAAACACTTCAAATAAACAAAGCAAGAAATACTTTTAGTATATAAAATTAATTCTAAAAGCACCACTTGTTATTAAAGAAATATGTCAATGCTATAATAAAAAACTTTAACCTATGAAATTAGCAAATTGAAAATAAAAAGATAAACTCCAAAACTATCTTGGGTTTCTCCCATACATATTTGGTGATAGTGAAAGTTGAAATTACAGTTAGGAGAACAATTTATAATTATAGGAAATATTTATAAATTGTCATAAAAATATTAGTGATAACCTACCCAGATCCTAAACACAAACAAACCAACAAACAACTGGAAAAGTCTATTTTTAAAAATTTCTAAATAGCCTTTATATCCCACAGCACAGAAATGGGAAAGTAAAGTATGGCCCACATACAGGGAACTCAACACTGCATTAAAATGATGATTATGGAGATTACATAACAGCATGGAAATACTTATGATAATTCTACCATAGAGAAACACAAAGGCAAAATATGAAATCATGTCCATGATGGCAAAAGAGAAAAATGGAAAGAAATGCACTAAATCAACAACCAGTAGCTCATTTTTAAGCAATTATTTTAAAAAGTCCAATTTTTTTAAGTTACAAACACACAGTCTCTACCCAGTAATTAAAAGTATCTGGTTCAATGGCATCTTGGGATGGATAATTAATAAAAAGTATCTGGTTTAACATATCCCAATCCTTATTCCAATCTTCATTCAAACATTACGATACAGCCTTTCCATCCCCATTCAAAGATAAACAACCCTATCACTTACTCCTTCCCCAGCTGGGGCTAGAACCTAGGGCTGGAAAGGGAAAGAATTTATCTCTTTTTATTCCTCATTCTCCCTAGATTACAAATTCTGGCCTAAGGTCCTCTTTGTGTTAGCTCCCACTCTCCTTTACCCTTCAGAGTGGGCCTCTTAGGCAGGATTTGTTTTTCTATATCCCTTTTTTAAATTTCAGTATATTATAGGAATGCAAATGTTTGATTACATGAATTGCTTTTGTACTGCTTGAGTCAAAGTTTTAAGTTTGCCCATCACCCAGATAGTGTTTGTTGTATCCATTAGTTATGATTTCACCCTGTCCCTTTTGCCCTTCCCACATGCTTGATTCCCTTTGAGTTTTACTTCCACCTGCGCACAAGTGCTGCTAGGTTAGTTCCAATTTAATAGCGAGCACACATGGTACTTGTTCATTCTTGTGACACTTCACTCCCCAGTTTCATCAACATTGTTGTAAAAGGTGTTAATTTTTTTATGACTGAGTAAGACTCCATGGTACCCATATATCACACTTTATTAATCCACTCATAAATGAATGGGCCCTTGGGTTGATTCTGCATTTTTGCAATTGTGAATTGTACCACAATAAACATTCTAGTGTAAGTGTCTTTTTGACAAAATGACTTTTTTTTCTTCTTTTTGGTAAATACCAGTAATGGGATTGCTGGATCAAATGGTAGGTCTACTTCTAGTTCTTTGACTAAAATCCACAATGGATTTTAATTAGCTCTTTCCCTTCTGTGGCATCCCCACATGTTTCGTGGGAAATGCACACTCACTCTTTGCCCAGCAGGGATTGCAGAAACCACTCCTGCCTCACTCTTGGCCTTGAGTCATGAATGGAGGAAAGCTGCCTCCAGCACTCTGACCCTGCTTCTGGAAGCCTGGCTCCTCCAGATCCCAGGCAAGGAACACACATACCTTCCCTGAAAGGTTGGGACCCACACAGCCCATAATCCACAATTGCTACTTCTTTCTCCAGAAAGACCTCCCCAATAAGTCACTTTCTCTCTCTTCACTCCCTCTGCCCTTCTACATTCTTGAAATGGTTGAGGAGTTCAAGAGTTGTTGATAAAATTTTTGGCTACCATTTTGACAATTCTTGTTGGTGCTTCAATTTTAACAAGCAGCTACAAAGCAATAGATAACCACAAGGAATCCTGATGGGTCCCAAATGGTCACTGTTATTTTCAACTTATTTTAATGATTAAAAATTGAACTAATGAAAAATTATGGCTTGGTGCCTATAGCTTAAGCAGCTAAGGCACCAGCCACATACATCAGAGCTGGCAGGTTTGAATCCAGCCCGGGCCTGCCAAACAACAACAACTACAACCAAAAAATAGCCAGGTGTTGTGGCGGGTACCTGTAGTCCCAACTACTTGGGAGGCTGAGGAAAGAGAATCGCTTAAGCCTAGGAGCTGGAGGTTGGTGTGAACTGTGATGCCATGGCACTCTGCCCAGGGCAATAGCTTGAGGCTCTGTCTCAAAAAATAAAAAATTAAAATATAAAGGTTTATAGCAGCACAATTCGCAACTGCAAAGAGGTGGAACTACCCAAGTGTCTGCCAATGCATGAGTGTATTAATAAAATATGATATATGTATACCATGGAGTACTTCTCACTCATAAAAGAGTGGTGAGCTAGTATATTTTGTAACAACTAGATGGAACTGGAGACCATTCTTCCAAGTGAAGTATTGCAAGAATGGAAAAACAAATACCAAGGTGCTTGATACTACCTAGGAACTAACTGATCAACATTTATGCACATGTATGGAAGTGAAACTCAATGGAAATCAATAAATGGGAAGGAGGAGGAGGGGGAGGGTAAATGCACACCTTAGTGGTGTAATACACATTATCTGGGTGAAGGGCACATTTAGATATAAAAGCAAATTATGTAACCAAACCATATGTTTGTCCATAATATTCTGAAACAAAAATATACATAAATTAGTGAATAAAAGATAAATGGAAGTCAAAAGATTAGATTTTCTCTGAAATTCTACTAATTGCATGTTTTACTCCATGTCCATAAGTTCCCCAAATGCTGTTTACTCCTCTGTGATAGAAATAATAAATTACAGCTTTTCTACTTCCTTTGTTGGATGTTATAATGAACAAATAATATGTTTACTATAAATATTAAATCAACATACACTAGCCTTATCATAACAATTAACTATTTCATAATGGAAATATTCTCATGAATTCTGGGGTTTTTTTGTATCTGTGAATTACTTTCGTCTTCTAAGTATTGAAGTGATCAGTAGTGAAATAATCAGAAGGAAATGCTTAAGTCAAAATTTACTATTATGACTTATTCATTGAGGCTTATCAGAATATCCACTAAGCATTTTTCTTAAGTCTTGACTTTTGAAAAAAAAATGGCAGCTTGTGAGAGCTGGTTTTATTTTTTAACTGAAATTAGTAAAGAGATACAAAGCATCTGAAAACAAAAACATGTCAAAGCTTTTCTTGTCATCAGCACAAAAGACATATTGCTGGGGTAGACACTTTAAGAAACTAGTGAAATGAGTTTTATGTTGAAAGAAGATTATTATTTATTTTATTAAAGATTATTGCTTTTATTCAGATTCAGATGAAATTATTTGCTTTAGTTAGACAATGAATTTCTTCCTCAGAAGCAATTTCCCTGTAAAGGTATTTGTATCAGTGGCAATTTATATCTAATTTAGGACAGAGGGATAACAGAGGCACTTTGCTCTCAGTTTTCCTGGGTGGTTCCCCACAGCTTGGAATCCTCCGTATGTCCAATAAAGCGCAGAGGAAACCGGAGCAGACGGCCCCTGAAAGACTGATGTCTGCTGGCTACTGCCGCATTTCTTTCTTCTTACTCTCTCCTCTTCCCCTTCTCCCTTCTGCAGTGGGATGAGTAATGCAATACACGTGAAGGTGTTTAACTCTCTCCCAAGGGGGCGTCTCTCATTCTAAAGGAATCCCCAGTTCAGTAAGGAGGGACCCCTGTGAGCAGAGGGATCTCTGGTACTCCTTGTCTATTCAATTCTCATTCCGCCCTTTCTCTCTCCCCCGCCAGGCAGGCTGTCCTGTTGAGTAAATGATCTCTCCTGGGTTAGCAGCCTCAGCCCCACAGCATCACCTCTGCCTTTGCTGTCTGCACTCCAGCTTTCACTGCTTAATAGTACAAGCATCTTTTTGTGATTGGTATATATTGAGTGTACAATTTTAAGACAAAACAGCACATTTGTGTGGGGAGATGAAAGCATAGCGAATGTTTAAAGCTGCTAATTGTGCACGCCCCCCGCCAAAAATGTTTTCTTTACATATATCCTAAATGGGAAAATAGAGGGGACCAAAAAATGTACACCCATTTTAAGAAAGGGGAAAATGGTCTTAAATTTATAATACTCAAGTCGCATTTGACTTTTGCATTTATAAGAAGTTCTCAGGGTGACTTGTATTCATGTTTTTGTTATTGATATATATTGAATGTACAATTTTGAGACAGTTTTTCCTTCCTTAAAATGCGTATACATTATTTTGGCATCCTCTTCATATACAGTGCTATCTCCCGATAAACACTAACAAAATAATTTTGAAAGGTATGCTGTTCAATTTATTTATTTAGTTTGTTTTTTAAACAGGGTAGTTTAAAAAATTCAGTCACCCTGAGTAGAGTGCCATGGGGTCACAACTCACGATGCGGTGCAATTTAAATAATAGTATTAGTAATGAAGTCTGATAGTTCAAAGAATAAGAAAAGGTTTACAGTGTTTTTCTAGAATTATCTAATTTTAATATTGAAAAATCATTCAAAATTGTGCTTGTGTCTTACATGTGGGGACCCTCAGTGATGAAGTGACTTATGCAAAGGACTTAGCAAACTCAACAAGTTGTTCCTCTCCTAGTCCACTGTATGTGTGTGTTTTACACAAGATCACATTCCTTTTAAGTTTCTTACTAATGTTACTAGAAATGTTTTCTTGAAATTTATCAACATGAGACTACCTACCTGGGGCCATTGTAACTCCCCTAAGGATCCAAAGAGACAGACAGGAGGAGAGAAACCAGCAGTGTTCCTGTCCTTCTGCAGACCTCACAGTCCTCACACTGCAACTATGGCACCATCTTGGTCCCTTCGCTTCCTGGAATTTTGACGTGAACTCTCAGACTCTGCATTCCTCTCAGGCTGCAGCTCATATTTCCCCATAAACTGTTCACTCAACTGCTAGGGTGGTTCACTGTTTCACTGTCTGTCCCTCACCCACTGTACTCTCAAACTTGACTAAGCATGCAGACCTTGATTTCTATATTTGGGGATTGTCCAAACAAAGCTACCTAGTTTCTCCAGAGAATCACAAAACCTCACTCTCCCAGAAGTGGCTTGGCTGCCATTCCCATAAATCCGCAGCTTTCTAGAGGGCCTGGGCCACAGGCGCCCTGAACTCCATGACCCTCCCTCACAGGAGGTGGGGACCATCATACCTGTGGTTCACTCACTTCTACTCAACTCTAGAACTGAGGGGACTCCTAATACTTCATGCTAAGAATACTCACTGAACAGGTAAGCCTGGGTCCAGAGGGACACGATCTCCAGATCCTGAGAAGACCGTATCTCCCAGGAAAATCTGACCTTCCCTCCTCACAGGGGAGACACTGCCCAACACAAAACAGAGACCCAGTGAACGACCAACACCCTGAGGAGATTATACACCCCCCAACTTAGTACTCTACACTCAGTCCTCTCTCCCCCTACCCACTCCACCTTCCACTCAGCCTTGGAGCTCAAGGAAGAGCCTAATCGGAGAACACCGACAGTTCCCTTTGCACAACGAGGTTCTTCACAGGATAATGATACTACATTGGCATTCATAGATACAAAAACAGAGATTTTGAGATTTTAAGTAAATATTTTTCCATTTACATGTCAGCTATGTTTGGATGTCTCTATTTATTATTTACTTAGGTACTTGAAATTTTGTACAAATATATGAAATTATACACTGGGCAAACTAAGAGCAATTAACATAAAAACTGTATCTACTGTAGTTTGTTACTCTGGAAAACAGAATAAATCTAATTTTAGGCTTGGAAATCAAATTGCCTGTGTTCACACTCCAGTTCTATCATTCGCTGTCTCTGTAACCGAGGCAGGCTATTCAGCCTGCTCTAACCTGGTCGTCCTCATTTACCATACAGAGTTGTTCCCTAAATAAGCTGTTACATGAAAAGTTCCCTAAATAAGCCCTGGTATATATGAGTATAGGCTACATTTCTAAAATATGATAATGGGAAAAAATATTTCCATTAGAAAGAAAAGACTCTAAGAAAACAATCCAAATGTCCTTCGGTGGTGAATCGTTTAAAAATGTGGTATGTCCCTCCCATGGGATACTACTACTCAGCAATAAAAAGGAATAAACTCTTGGTGAAACTTGGATGGATTTAAAGGGGACAATGCTAAGTTTAAAAAGTCAATCATATAATCTACATAATACAGGATTTCACTCATATAACATTATCAAAATGACAAAATAATAAAGATGGAAACAAATTAATGCTTGTCAGGGGTTCAGGGAGAGGAAAGTGATTTTAGCTACAAAGAAGGAGCACAAGAAATCCTTCTGATGCAAGGGTTCTTGATTATAGGAGTGGTCACACAATTCTAGAGATGTGAAAAAATTGCATAGAAATAGTACACACACAAACACACACACACACACAAGTGTAAGTAAAACTAGTGAGATCTAAATAAATTCTTTGGATCGTGTTTGTTATCTTTGGGTGAAACTGAGTGAAAAGTTCATGGAATATGTCTATTATTTCCTACCACTACATGTAAATCTACAATTGTCTCAGAACAAAAGGTTAAATCAAATAAACAACTATTAAGTTGATTTTCTGGGGCTCCTGAAACTGAATCATTCTGCCTTTAGTTTTGTCTTATTCCAGATGAAGACCTGACAAAAATCGTGAAGTAACAATGTAGAACTATTTGCAGAAGTGTATCTTACGGTTGTTGACAATCCTTTTTTAAAAAAATAAAACTAAAACCTTGGAATTGATAGGCAAATAAGTTACTTTGCCTAATTTTTTTTCCTCCAAAGGGAAAGTAGTAAAATTAGGCATTCATGGACAATTAACTTGCTATCTAAAACACGGACTGTGGTGAGCTGATTCTGATTTTTCCGACTTCCAGCCATCAAATACAAAAATAACTCATTGTAGGCACCAGGCATCTACTGTATAAAAGTCTAAAATTAATTGCGCCTGGGAACTTTTTACACACACGTGTGCACACAAATGAACAAATAAAGGAAAAGCGGCCAAAAGTTAGAAGGAAATGGAAGCAGGAAACAGAGATTTTGTTTGTAGATGTCTCTGCTGCCCTTCCTTCCTGGCTTACTTACAATGCCAGAAGTTTCTTCTTCAGTCCTTACTTCCTCCAAGTTATTTACCAGAGTTTAAGACTGAGTCTTGTGAGCCACCAGGGAGGGAAGGCGGCTGCTGGTGTTTACCTGAGTGCAGCAGCTGGCCTGAATCAGCACGCCCGTGATCCTGAGAGTATTCTACAGGGCCTGGCATTTGCCTCGGCGTTGTTTGTTGGACAAATGCTGTTCCCGTGCTGCTGTGATGTTCTGCACCGGTGTTAGTAAACTTACACCAATTTGTTTACAAGTTTTCCGTCTCTTCTAAGAGGCTGGAAAAAATTCTCTGTGTTTTACTCTGCCTCTCAAAAGTCCTTCATTCAAACAGCCATATTTACATTATAACTCCTCAAAACCCCAAGTGCCAACATCACTCTGACAAGAGCATATTGTGTACATCATGGTCGAAAAACAGGAAAAACTGTGCAGTTGGTTTAAAAAAAAAAAAACTCACTGTGCTATCAACTTGGAATTAATAAAATTCAATTTTTTTTTTACTAGAACAGGCCTTTTCAAACAACTTGAGGTGAAAGATCCATCGCAGACTGATTAAACTGTAAATTTCCACAAAAATAAGTTATTAGGAAAAAAAGAAAAAGTATATGAAAATATAAGAAAATAAAACCTCAAATTTGATTATTAAATTGACAGACATAGAATTACTCTATTAAATTCCTCTAGAAATTTGTAAACACTGACCTGTCAATTTCCGCATTCATGTTAGTACCAGCTGTTTATGAATCAGCAGGAGTCCACCTAGCACATTTTGAGCAGCACCAAACTACAGGGCATCCTATCATCTGGTCATCCTTCCTCACCTCCGTAATCTTCTTCAATACTCATGTTTAGGTGACCTCTTGACAGTTCTTTTCTCTACCGCTGTCCTGAAAGAAAATTTAGAAAAAGATCCCATGTCTCGAAGTCCTCCTTACATACTTCTTGTCACACTTAAAAAAAAAAAGAAATGGCAGAGCTGAATTTATTTACACTTGACCTTTACTTTCTCCATGGTTAAAAGGTAGGAATTATCTCAGTAACATCAAAATGAATTAACAAGTAAGTAACAGGACTAGATATTAAGTCCTGCGTTTGTTTTTCTAGATATGAATATTCTCTACAACACTTTCATCTGCCACGGTAAGACATGTATTCTGAGAAGATATTGCACCCATGTAAATCATTTTGGCATGTAGTTATCTACACTTCCTCCCATAAAGAGTCCAGTACATTTTTAATACTTTTTAATTATTCATTTATGTATTTTTTCTCCCTCAAAGGGAGCATGCATACTCAAGTATAATCCTCAAGTCACATTTGACTTCTGCAATTACAAGAGGTATAAGACTCAAGATAACAAATGTCATTGGTCTGTATTGAGTATTATAATTTTAATACAGTTTTTCCCTTTTTGAAAAAAATGTACAGCGTTGGCACCATCTGGCACATAGGAAAGTGGCATCAGTTCTCTTATCGTTTGTTGAAACCTTATATATGAATATTATATTTTCAGATAATATAAATAAATATTCTCAGAGAGAAATAAAATACTTCAAAATGAAAGAAATATTTTAAACATAGCATGAAAATATGACTACATAATTTTAATCATCTTTATGATTGAAAGGTCTTCTAACATCTTAGAAATTTTTATTGCCTTTGCCAAATATATGTAATCAAACAGTTAACAATGATTTGTTTTTTCCTTAAATTGACCATTCACCAAAGCATCTTGGTGGATCCTGGAGACAAGGTGGAATTTGACCCTTAATCACTAAAGACTCTTAGTCAATAACAAGCCAACCCCAGCTGTAGGAGTAACCTCAAGAAGCAACTGGTGACCAAGCAGGATGGCCTTCAATGTACACTGCCATCTTGGACTTGCTTTTTAGTTGACAGAATCCCTACAGCTGCTCTAAACGCTTTTTACTTTTTATTTTTCTAAAGCCTCTTTACACATTGCCTGTGAGCACTGAAGCTTTTTTCAAACAAATTGGGGCTTTTTATATCTCTGAAGCAGCTGCAAGGACTTCACATCTTCACAAAGGGGATAAAAGATGGAGGCTGTAAAGAGGGGCTTATGGGAGTCTTTGTCCTTACAAATAAAATGTCTTAATAAGTTTATTCATGTAAACAAAATAACAGGGAATGATAAAACCCATGAACAATAATTTACCATCTTCACCAGTATAATTATACCAATGGATTCTGTCTACTCCAGTGGAGAAGAAAAAAAGAAAATAAATAACACTAATGCTCTAAAGTCTCACATGTTGGAAAAAAGATATTTATGTTCCTAATTAAGGTTCTCAGCATAATTTTAATGGATCAGGATGATACATAATTCCAGAAATTTTTTTCTAGTATTCCAGGCCAACCTTAAAGTGTCAAATTGTAGTAGACATAAAGGATATAAATAAGGTTGTCAAAAATTATTATGTATCTATCACAACATTTGCAGGGAGAGTTCCAAAGTCTCCTGATTTTTAAGTAAAATTTTGAGATAAACATGTATTTTTCTTTCTGAAAAGCAAATTTATTTCAGGTTAATGTGAGGGTACACATATTCAGGTCAAAATAGTTGATTTTGTTCAAACACCCTCACCCCATGCTCATTCAGTGAGAGCACCCCGACCCTCTCCCCCCTCTCCTTCTTTATCCCTCCCCCCAACTTGAATTGAAATGAGTTTTTCTCCTATATGAGCATGCATCAGATCAACTACTGGCTTCATATTAGTATTGAGTGCATTGGAAAATTGCTTTTCTTTTCTTATGGAAGATGAACATATTTCAATTCTATCCAGGATATTATAAAAAATGTGAAGTCACCATCTTTTTTATGGCTGAATAGTATTCCATGATGTGCACATACCACAATTTGTTAGTCCATTCCTGAGTTGATGGTCATTTAGGTTGTTTTCATGTCTTGCTGATTAAAACCCTGTATAGATATGTATTTTTAGTTGACACAATAATTATACATACTTATGGAATATAGTATGGTATTTTGATACATGTATAAAATGTGCAAAGATTAAATCCATCACCTCATTTGTCTATACTGATAATATTTAAAATTCTCTCTTCTGGCTATTTGAGAAAAATATAATAAATTATTGCTTACTATAGTCACCCCCACAGTGCTATAGAACATATTCCTTCTATCTGTAACTTTAAATCTCTTAACCAATGTCTCTCTATCCTACTTCCCCACTCCCTTTCTCAGTCTCTGGTAACCACTTTCCTACTCCCTACTTCTGTTAGATCAACTTTTTTTTTTTTGCAGTTTTGGCCAGGGCTGGATTTGAACCCACCACCTCTGGTATATAGGACTGGCACCCTACTCCCTTCAGCCACAGGCACCACTCTGTTACATCAAATTTTTTAGATTCCACATGTCACCAAGAGCATGCCTTATTTGGTTTTCTGTGCCTGACTTATTTCACTTAGCATAATGTCCTCCAGGATCATACACGTTGACATGAAAGACAATATTTCATTCTTTTGTACAGCTGAATACTATTCTGTTGTGTACACATACCACATTTTCTTTATCCAAGTGGCCATTGATGGACATGTAGTTTGATTCCATATCTTGAGCTATGGTGAATAGTGCTGCAATAAGCATGGTTATCTCTTCAACCATAGGATCTCTTCTTTTCCTAATCACATCTTGATAATAGCCTCTGCATTCATAGCTGAGTCTTAAGTAAACTAATTGAAAATATATTTTTAAGAACAGTATGCCATTTTTCTACCTACTTAATTTATGAATTAAACCCCTACTCCCAGAAAACCTGGGAATAATTTATAGTATATTTGCATGGTAGTCTTAACTTTTTGTATTTAATTATGCATCTATATTATGAAAACAGTACCAGACTGTTGAAAGAAGAAAGGAACACTATTTACTTTCTTGACAAAACTGTCCTTATCCTATAATCAATATTAACATGCTTTGGCAATAATTGACCATGAAATATTATGTTCTTGATGGAGGAGATAAAAAGTTTTTCTCGACATAACAAGTATGTTCCAAAAAAGTAAATATTTGGATTGTTAATAAATTTTATAAGAAATTATTTATAAGGTGCTAATGATATTTACTGACCATATAACAGCTAGATTTCTCTTTATCAGTTCTAGATGTACTATAGCTCTTCTCAGAGAGAAATATAACATAATCCTTTTCCATTTCTTATTATATGGAAGCACATATCCTGTTGCTAACTGGCACCCAATGAATTCTCATTAGCACTTATCAAGTGAATGAATGAATGAACAAATGAGTGGATGGGTAACTGAATAAAAATACAAATGCAGCTATGCTTAACCAAGACTGACTAGAATGTTCTATTAATTAGCTTTTGTACTTCCTGAATTCTCTTAATGTATCCAGTCAGGTGATTCTCAGACTCTACGCATTACATAAGAATTCATTTTTATTGTGATGACATGGTTGACATGCTCTACCTCTCCAAAACACATCATAAGCACTTGTTTTTTAAAATTTTAAGTTAGTAAGCTTTCACTACATTCTTTATTTTTTATATTAAGAACGACTACTCAACTAGAAGGATTTTAAATCTCTTCCATAGGTTTTCATAAATATCATCTCCATTATACATATGTCCATTATTCATATGGAGAGTGAGTCCATTTTACATATTATAGTTTGAAATGCCATCTTTAACAAACAACAACAATCCGTTGTATAGTCAATTGTCTATAGTTACTGACAATTAGTCTACATTCATGAAAAATGCAAAGAGAGTGGATAAGGTCTCTCACCACAAAAATAACTATGTGAGGTAAAGCATATGTTAATTAGGTAGACGTCACAATTTCATATTGTATATATACTTCCAAACTTAATGTGGTGCATGATAAATACATACAACGTTATTTGCCAATTATTTAAAAAATTTAAACATTAAAAAAAAAAGAAAACAGAACAGGTAGGTGTGAGTAGAAGACAGGTGCCTGAATGCCTCCAAGGCTCTAACAGAAAGTGAAAATCCTAAAAAAGAGGCACCCAGGCACCCAGGCATGGAGGGTTGTGCCAAAGATCATGAGTTCTGACGTCAGACTGCCTGGCTCTGAATTGCACTGCTTCCTACCTTTGTTTCAAAGGAAAAATAACCTGATTGTGCCTCAGTTTTCTCATAGGTAAAGCAATAGCATCTACCCCATATGCTTATGAGGAGAATTAAATGAGAACATGCGTGTAAAATCCCTGGCATATAAAGGTGTTCAATAAACATGATTTATTTCTGTCATTACGGGGAATCACACTCCTGGAAGTGGACAGCATTTCAAATGACCTGTATTTTTCCAGTATCACTTACCCTAAAGTGGATTCGTGAATTAAGTCTTTCTCCTTTTCTAAATTTAACATAGATCAAAATGTTGTGTTTTGTTCTTATTCTAGCATTAGGGGAGGCATATTTGTGGAGGGTGAGGGTGTTAGAATAATATCTAATGAAGATCCTTTCCTTGGAAAGAGGGAGTCATCCATTCTGGACGGCAGCAACTGGCACAGACACCTTCTCACTTGCCCTCTGCTCCTTCTTGGCATCCCTCCCCCACCCCACTTTTCAAAATTCTCCCTTCCTGCTAGCTTTTCTCATGATGTTACTTCATTAAAAAACAGTGTGATTAAAGGCAAAGCATCACTAACATATTGAATATGTCATCTATCCCATGATGTTTTCGTTTTCAGAGAGGCTTTTCTATAATCATTCTGCTTAATATATTGTATAAGTTTTGAATAATGAAATTCCAGTCACTGTAGTATCAACTGTATAACAGAGAGATAATCGGAGAGTATACAGGGGCAAATACACATTTTACAAAAGGCAAGAGAAGCGAACCTGAAAATGGCAGCCTGGTAAGTCTAATATCAACAGTAAAATAATAAAACAGGCCCGACGAGATGAAATTTATCAAAATCCGGAGGATGATGGAATCATGAGCAATAAGCAGCATGGTTTTATAAAGAGCAAATCATACCTGACACAATCAATAGCTCTTTTCAGCAGAATGACAAAATTAGAGGATGAAGGGAATCAGGTAAATGTTGCCTATTTGCACGGCCACAATGCATTTAAAATGGTCTCAGCAAATTTTAAATTCAACTGTAGATAAAACTGATTCAGCCCTGAATGCTTTCTAAAGAAGGCTTGAAAAAAATGTAAAATGTCATGGATAATGACAATGCAGGCCGTCGTGGGATGCCAGAGTTAATAAAGCTCATTTACTGCATTTCCTCAACTGATGAGATGGGAAAAGTATATCAGAATTGTGTGTAACGTGCTTAGTGAATGGCACATTTCGTAGAACACAAATAGGTAAATTTTAAAATACAATAGATAATCTGAAAGGACCCTAGGTGAGATCCCCTTACAACTATCTCCTGACTATTATGAAACAGACTAAGATAAGGGGGGAGCCCTCAGAGAGTGGCATCTGGGGTTATTTCCTCTCTCCACCTTTTCCAACTGTATTCTTCCATGACTCATTGAACTTTCTGCAATTCTTCCCTCAGTTCTGGCTTTAGGACTGAGTAGGATATGGAAGGAACCTCATTATGGCCACTGAATACCTTGACTCTTTGACCAGAACTTGATGGGACAAAACTACAGACCCTTTCTTGACTCTGACAGCCCCGGTTCTCAGATACACATGTAATCACAACTTTGGTTCAGATGCTCTCCTGGCCCCCCATCTGGGACAGACAGAGACACAGCAATACAGAGAAAGGTAAATAAATGAAGTAAGAGTAAAGATACAAATGTGTAGAAAATTCTAGAGCACTGCAAAGAAATGAGGGATTGGGTATAGGGGATCGGGTAACTTTCAAAGCGATGACGTTGGTCGGAGCCTTTTTGAAGACGAGGTAAAGCAGAGGTGGGGACCAGACAATCTGCCGCACAAGGGCCTGCGGACGCGAACTCTGCTCGTTCTTATAACGAGGATAATAACGCCTGCTCGGTGCCACTCAGAATGCTGCTTCGAAGAACAGAAGGAATAGCACAGGTGACAGAACTCTGCAAAACGTTGGATAAATATGAGAGATTTTAATTACACGATGAGTCGTTTACCACTGTTTTAAAATAAAATTTCCTAGGAGGCGAGCTGAAAGCCCGCTTCCCAGCTTCAGGGTAAACGCCCGGCTCTACCCGGCTCCCAGCCGGGAGTGCGGGAGAAGAGGCCGCGCGCAGAGCGAGCGCGTCCAGCCGGGCGTGACTCACACGTGTGGGGTACACAGCCTCCCACAGACCAGCGCGGATCCGCGGGCAGCAGCTGCACCGCCCTCCTCTGCAGTCTGTTCCCTGCGAAGCAAGGGGGGGAGCGTTCCCATCAGCCAAGCTTAAAAGCTTCCAGTCACCTTGGACTGCTTCCCTCTGTGCTGCGATTTCATACTAATTTATGTTTCTTGTTCTCGATTTTCATTTCCTTTCCTGCTGGCAGCAGCAAAGCTACTTCCTCACTTAGACAAACACAAGGCTCCTTCCCTGGGCTCTTCCTCAGGCTACAGGGCCGCACTCCCTCCTCCTGGCCTCCCTTCAGGCCAACTCGCGTATAAAAACACTGCTTTCATATGCCAACTTGTGCTCTTATTCCAAATCCATCAGGATTTCCCTCTTGCCACTATAGGTGATTCTCAAACATCATTTGCATGAAAATTATCTTGATAATTGCTTAAAATGCAGATTCCAGGATGCTTTTTCCCATTCCCATTCAGTGGTGGCTGGTCCTGGAATCTTCCTCTTTTAGAAAACTTGGTATTAGCTTTATTACTAAGTGTTTTGAAGATAATCTCTTGACGGAGATCAGCTTTTTTTAAGATCTAAACTTGAACTTTAAATATCTGTTACCAAGTGTCTTTTTTAAGGCCACATAATCATTTCCTTAGGCATTATTATAAAAACTAGGAATACAGCATATAATTTGTGCATGCATATAATGCATATCTTCCTCTTTACCTATTTAAACATATAGCACTATGTAAATGCAATACCACTTGAGATGTCTTCCCAATCCTCAAGGGGCTGCTAACTGGTGCAGGAACATGTGTTGAAGTGATTCACAGTTAAAAGAAAAGGATGCTAATGTCTGTGTATTCATGATCAAAGGAAACTTGATTCATTGTCCTAGAATCTCATAGTTTAAATAAGTTTCCACGAAGTAACTTTTCCTTTCAGCAAGGGAGGGTTGGCTTCCTAGATAGTAACTCTTCACAAGGGGTGAGGTTGGTAGTGACAGAACATTTAACATTTTCCTCCGGTCATGGTGCCCAATCTATCACACACATACACACACACACACACACACACACACACACAACTGAAGACCAGTACCTATCTTCTGTCTGAAAGTGGTGAATTGATCAAGCAGCAAAGAAGCCTGATGCAGCCAGGACACAGTCAGGAGACAGTGAACTGAGAGACACATTGCAGAGAAATAGCTTACATTCTCAGAACTTAGCTGTCAAGCCTTCATGAATTTGCCGGGTGTGGTGGCTCCATCTTTAATCTCAGTGACTCAGATACTGATGTGGCAGGATAGCTTGAGGTCAGGAGTTCAAGACCAACCTGGTCAGCATCTCCTAAAAAAATGAAAGACAAAAGAATGAGCCAGGCATGGGATGTAAACCTGTAGGCCTTGCTCCTTGGGAGGCTGAAGTGGGAGGATTGATCAAGCCCAGGTATAGAAGGTGGCAGTGAACTATAATCATGCCATTGCCCTCCAGCCTGGGTGATAGAGCAATACCCTATCTCTAAAACAATGAACAAACAAACAAAAACCAAGCAAAAAAGTATATGATAAAGTGTATCATGAAAGTATTCAAACAAATTTATAGAGCTCATGAATATCTACTGAAATGAAAAAAAATAAGACTTCATGAATTTGAAATGAGTGAAATGGATGCTGCAGTAGGTGAACTGAGTTAGAGGAGCCCAGAAGCCAGAGTTTGTAGGACCCGCAGGGATGAAGCAAAAGAAGCAAATGGCCATTAACCTTGGGGTGTTTCTCCACCCAAAACCCTTACACGAGCAACCTGAATACTTAGGAACATCTCTTGCAACTGATTAATATTTTAATTGACAAAAATTGTATGTAACGTGCACACATGTTGTTTTAAAATGTATTTGTGTTGTCATTGTTGTTGCTAATCCCCAAATGTTTTTTTGCAGTACACTCTGGTAATAACAAAAGGTTGCATGGAATTACAGATGATGAATATTTTTCTCTTTTTAACAAAAGATTTTAGACATACATAAAGAAAAAGTTCTTAAGTCACAAAATATGATGCTTCATAAATAATTATAAATCTAATGTCAAGTAGCAAACCTTCTGGCCTACCATGGTACTCTCTGCTATTATGAGTTAAATTTTTTTAGATTCCACTTTTAAGTGAGATCATGTGGTATTTGTCTTTCTGGGCCCAACTTCTTTCACTTAACAAAATGTCTGCCAAGGACATTTCATTCACAGTGTTGAAAATGAAAAATACTCCTCCTTTATAAGGCTGAATAGCATTCTACTGTGTATATATACCACATTTTCTTCGTCTGATTATCTATGGATGGACGCTTGATTCCATGTCTTGACTATTGTGAATAGTGCTACAATAAGCACGTGAGTGTAGACCTCTCCTCAACAGACTAACTTTAATTTCTTTGTATATATGGCCAGTAGTAAGATCGCTAAATCACACAGTTATTCTATTTTTTAGGCTTTCTATGGAGCCTCTATGAGATTTTCCATAATGGCTAGTCTAATTTACATTCCTGACAGCACTATGTGAGGGTATGCTCTTCTCCATATCCTTGCCAACCCTTTTTGGCTCATATAGTTTTGATTAAAGCCATTATAACAAGTGTGGGGTGATATCTCCTTATGGTTCTGATTTGCATTTTTCTGATAATTAGTGATGTTTAGCATTTTTTCATGTACCTGTTGAAATTTATGTCTTCTTTTGAGATATGTCTATTCAGGCCCTTTGCTCATTTTTAAATTGGGTTATTTGTTTTCTTGCTATTGAGTTGTTTAAGTTTGTAATATACTTTGGATATTAACTGCTTATCAGGTGGATGGTTTGCAAATATTTTTCCCATTCCACAGGTTGTCTCTATACTCTGTTGATTACTTCCTTTGCTATGCAGAAACTGATTAATTTTGAATCAAGCTTCAGCCAATCAGACCACTGGGTGTATAACTTGGGACCTCCTAAAAGACATATAAGACAAATACCTAGTTGAGCCAATGAAGTAGTTTCTTTACTTTGCTTCTACGTTTAGCCTATAAAAGCTACTGCTAAGGCTATTAAAGTCAAGCTCTCTGAAGCTCTTCAGCTTTTGAGAGCTTCCCAATTCATTGATCATTCTTAGCTTGAAAAATATCTGTTAAATTTTATTGTCTAAAGTTTTTTCTTTTCAGGATAGCCATATAAGGAGACAAGGAAAGGAATAGACTCTATCTCAGCAGGATCACTGATCCAGGAACCTGAAAAGTGAACGGTGAAGGGCGTGAAAGAACCACAAATGAACGCCGTGAACGATCTAGCACCTGGAGACCTGCAGCCCAAATGGAACCACTGGCCACGTTGGCTGGGCAACCATAAGAATGGACTGTCCCCTCTGCAGCTATGCATTGCACCTGGGACCGAGAGAGTCCTGACACCCTCCCACATCATTCATTTAAAAAAAAGAAAATGAAAACTTTAAATCAGCTTCTCCATAGTTTTTGGAGGAAGGGCACCGAATTAGAGAGTATAATAATATCTGAGGTAACTGATCCAAACCAGAAATCCTGATATGATTAACATCTATCAGATGAAATCCAGATATGATTAACATCTATCAGAATCTGTAAAAATGCATCAATTAACAACTTTTAAATCTGTCCATACATGTCTACTTTTAAAAAGGAAATGTAAGTTACTATTAAAGTAAAACAAATACAATTCCCAAATGCATGCTAATAATTCTTATTTTTAAATCATTAAAGTCCATCACAGTGTTTAAAAAAAAAATCGAATTGGAACCAAATGACTTGAATTCCAGTACCCACCAAAATACTTAAAAACTAGATCAGTGTTACAATAGTTACAAGCAGTTGTTCTATACCTCTAAATTGAGAATAGAAACTTTGCAGCACCCACCAAAAAAAAGCCATTGAAACAAATAAAATATACCACCCATAGTATCATAAAACTCTCCAAATTCACATAGTCAACTCTCAGTTTTCACTAGAGGTATTAAATTGAAAACTGCATTTAACACCATGTGTTATTTTTATCATTATCCACTAAATGTTTCTGTCAAGTTAATCTCTTTTATAAGATTTTAGGATACTCATTTAACACCTAATTCCAAAATTTTATATCCGAATAAAGAATTAGACCGTATATTTTCTAAATTTTTTTCAGGTCTAAGATTTTGTGATTTTCTCTTTTCCCTCAATCAGAGCACACTTTTTATTACAGGTGTTAACAAGTGTGATTATTGTCTAATTTCAATCTTCCAGTAGAACTAATAAGCAGTAGAATAATCAAATGGAAGCAGAAATCTAGAGAGAGGAGAAATAAGAAAAAAATGTAAAGAGAAACAACTGCCTGAAACTTCAGCTAAAGTAACCAAGAGTCAACTTGCTATTCATCTTATTTAATGAAGTATTCTATAGATACATTTCACATACTGATTAGATAGCCAAAATCAGACACCTTTCAAAATTACTACAATTGATGTTAAAATTTCACAGATAATGAAATAGAAAAGGCTTGTCACTTCCTTATTCAGATGCTATATGAAGGAATTACCAGTCTTAGATAAGATAGGTGAAAAACTCTGTTACCTGGCATGAATTTGAACTGTCTACCAAGAAATAGTTCTAGTTCCTGGGAGTCAGTTTCCTGGCAACTTGGTGCTGTGGCATAAGTCATTCTCCACTTTCTATTTCTCAGGCAGGTCAGCCTGAAGCATTGGTGGAGCAAATGATAACAACAGAGCCTCCTCCAGCATTTGTGATGTTCCACTCCCAGCCAGTTAGTGTGAGTGCGATTCAAGGGTAGGTATTGAGTTATAAACACCAAGGATTGCAAGGATTTTGACTTTTGCCACATACAAACACTAAATTGCCTATGTGTGCAACCCAAATATCACAGCTCAATACCTTGTAAAAGAAATATGATAATTTGGAGATTGTTAAAGTAATCAGGCAGGAAGAGAGGGAAGCCAAAGAAAGAATTTCACAACCGAAACCTGTTCACTTCTCCCACTGAGGCTAAAGAAACCACGAATCATTTTAATTAATCTGCCATAAACTGTCACAACCTAAATGATTTCAAAGGATTTCAATTCAATCCAGAGTGCATCACAAATACCACCAGGAACTAAAGCCAGTGCCGTAGCCTTAAATCTGAGAGACATGCAGATAAGAAGACAGGTGTATGCATAAAAGAATAAAGTATAGTAGAAACCAATTATAGCAAAGTAGTTTTTCTTCCATAAGAAAAAATTGTATTATAAAAAGAAAAATTACTACAACAAAAGAGCCTGTGATATTTTTTCCTAATGATTGAAGTATCTACATACTTTCTTGATAAAATGAATTTCACTCAAGCTGAATTATAAATAAATTGTCCAGCTTGCCATGGATATTATAATTCTACTAAGAATCATACCACCTGCAAGGAAAGATATATTCACCACCTCACATCCTAAACAATCAGATGTAATTAATGGGGCATTTGTAATTAATATGATGTTTTCATATCTAAGGATTAAATATGCAGATGGTGACAAAGTGTAGGGTACATCTGTTTCCAAATAACAGGTTGACAAAGGCTCCTTGCTTGACTTGTTCGTAAATATTTGACAGGGTACACAGATCTAATATGCAATTTTGCAGGTGAGCATCATCATCTAGCTAATTTTACTGTGGATATCTTTGTATTCCAGATCTGTAGTACTCTTTCCACCCTCATCAGATTATTGTTGGTGGCAGATGAACACTTGCACACAACAAAAATGTATTATTAGCAAAAATCTGGCTTATTATTCAATTATCAATGGCTGGTTGAACTCTCAAAGTAGACTAAGTATGGCTTTGATAAGTAGGCAGAAGTTCTCAAAGTGGTCTAAAATAGTAATTTCACAAAATGAAGCTTTTCTGGATGTTTTTTGTATTTGTTAAGATATATCTGCCCTTCTCATTCAACATAACTAAGACCATATTGTGCCAAAATGAACGTCAGGCTATTGATATCTCTGGGGTGCAGAGATATACAAAGTATTATGTTTAAAATACAAAAGAGGTGTTGAGGGGAATCTGGATTTTTTTTCTTTTAGAAGAAATAATGTTTTAGACAATATTTGTAGCTAATGCTTGACTCAATGGTATGGTTTATCAGTATTACTGTGAACTCAACATTATTTCCATGACCTTAGAAATGTTCTTTAACTTCTCAGGCTTTCGTTTTTGGATGACAGTGATAACAATATTTCATAATATTTTGCAATTATTAAATATATCAGAGAGCCTAATATGGTTCATGACACAGCAGGTATTCATTATATTCATTTTCTTTCAGCTTTGAATAAACATTTTCTACTTTTTTCTTTGCCTCCTTTATCCCCCACTCTTCATTTCTGTTCTTCCTTCCTGTCAATAAGGTTTATATATTTGCAACATGGCCAAAAAAAAAAATTAACAGAAATTTAGGCCTATTCCATTTCTCCTCCTATGTCACAGTCATTCATCTGTCATAACCACATCATGCTATATTGAATTTGTTCTTCACTTGTCTGTCTTTCCACTTAACTATAGACCCTGTAAGGGCAAGAAAACATGTTTTCATCTTTATATCCTTAGATCCTAGTACCTTTGCAGCACATAATAAACTCTAAGTACTGTTGAAAGACTTAATATTGGGGATATACAACATAGTAGAGTGCATACAAATATGTATTTTTAAAAACCTTTACTGGCACAACTTTATGAAGATTATAAAAAGCTTCCATGTACACATTCCATTTATTTAACCTATACAATTTTGAGGTATAAGTAGAAGGCAAAAGAAGTCTAAAGACCTGTGCTCAAAAAACTTGTCATTCCCAGTTGCCTGGCCGGAGGCTATTTTGTAAATTCTCTGATTCCTGATCTCTCTGAGTCTCAGTCTTCTCATCTTGAAGTAAGATTAATATCTGTCTTGCCTCGCTGGCAGAGTTCTTGTGAGGACCAAATAAAGGAATGAATGTCAAAATCCACTGTGAACTGTAAAACGTAAGTGGAGAAAGTGTCTATAAATTCTTCTCAAAGAATAGATAGGTTAGAAGTAACTAGTTGTTAGATGTCATCTTCTTTCAACAAGAAAATAACTGATGACTAAAAGGTTCTCTTTTGTAAAGAAAACTTGCTAATTTGGATTGATGTGGTGGGGGTTGTTAGGGGCCATCTTGTAAGATGTCAGAATGCATCTGAGTCTCGAAGTCTGCTAGAATCTGGATGATAGAAAGAATTATGTGATAGGCAGGAACATTTTGAACAAAGAGTATTTGGAGTAAGAGTAAAAAGATCATCCTTGTTTGAATAGAGCATTAGTGTGTGAGAATAAGAACATATGAACTTGCAGAGATAAGGTATGAGAATGTGGAGGACTTTGAATGTCAAAGTAAGTTTCAACTTTTCACGTAGATAGTAATGCATTTAATGTTGCCAAAGTAATATTTCATGTAACTGATAACTTGTTATGAGCCAAATAGGATTTTAGAGAAATAAACCCAGTGATAGCCATTGGATAGAAGAGAGAAGGCTATGGCACAGATATTCAGTAAAAGTCTATTTTTCATATGGAAATAATAGAAAGAAAGAAGAAAGGAAAACTACTGTGGCGTATTTAAGAAAAAGACAATAAACCAAAAAGTTTAAGGAATAAAGTGCTGATGGGAAGTTGGAGGAAGAGTGATGAATTTAACATTACAAGTAAGGAGCGTGGGGCAAGAATCAGCTCAGATATGTAAAACATATTTCAAGTATGGCAATGGGACACAAGGGTAAGTTGTATTTAATTTGGTAGATGCATGATGGTGAGCCAGTGAGTATCAGGGATGAATTGTTCTCAGGAGGAGACCCATGGTGTTAAACCTTTGTTGAGTATGAGCTAAGGAAATATGGGTATAGTATTGTAAAGAAGAGAAACCTTCTCTGCCTTCATAATTGTGCATCAGTTTTTTGTAATAAATCTCTATCTGCTATTGGTTCTGTTTCTCCAGAGACTTCTGAGGAACATAGAGAGGACAACACACATGAAGAACAACATCGAACCAGGATGGAATATGCAGCGTGACCAGGATGGAATATGCAGCGTGCAAGACACATGAGCATTCAGCAAAGTGGATGGTGCACAGAAACGCAATAATTTGTTCTGTCAATGAAAGTGAATATTTCTGAATTGAAATTAACTCTAAAGTTTGAAATGTATTGTACAAATTTTGCAGAAAGTCAGAAATTCTCTCATTTCTGTAGCATGTAACCAATCATGGAAAAGTATCATAGGAAGTAAGAAAAAAATATTCAATTTTGGAGCAAGTAAAGAAAAATTTGAGATATGTAGTAACTCCCCCACCTTTAAAATCAGTAGCTGGGGCTCGGCGCCTGTGGCTCAATGGGCTAAGGCGCCAGCCACGTACACCTGAGCTCACGGGTTCGAATCCAGCCCGGACCTGCCAAACAACAATGGTGGCTGCAACCAAAAAATGGCCAGGCGTTGTGGCGGGTGCCTGTAGTCCCAGCTACTTGGGAGGTGGAGGCAGGAGACTCGCTTGAGCCCAGGAATTGGAGATTGCTGTGAGCTGTGATGGCATAGCACTCTATCCAGGGTG
>CAUYRH010074263.1:0-21878 GCA_963574655.1 Perodicticus potto
TCAGCGGGCTAAGGCGCCAGCCACGTACACCTGAGCTGGTGGGTTCGAATCCAGCCCAGGCCCGCCAAACAACAATGAAGGCTGCAATCAAAAAATGCACTCTATCCAGGGTGACAGCTTGAGGCTCTGTCTCAAAAAAAATAAAAAAAAAAAAAAAAAAAATCCAAATACTTTCTCATTGCTAACAAAACCCTACATGATCCAATCTGACTTCCTTTCCCTCCCCACCTCCATTATCTCCTACTATAGACCCCTACTAAATTCTTAATAAATAGGATACCTAATTTTAAAGCCAACTCTGGTACTGTGTAGATGAGTAAATAAATTTAGGCAGCTTATTTAGTCTTTTGGGATCTCATTGCTAGAAGATAGAGCAACATTTAGAGATCTCTTGTAGATTTAAGGGCTTTAATTAAAATTGTTCCAAGGTAATGTGCTTAGCCTGACACAATGATTTTTAAGAATGAGGTTATTATCATGGGCCAGTTTCTTCTGCTTGCTTTTTTTGCAATGATATTGGACAGATTATTTTAAAACCTTGACTCCATTGTTTTCATTTGTAAACTATAAGTTGTAAATCTGCTCTTACATGCAACAGAGTTCTTAGAAATCATTTTGAAAATACAGGCAGAGTATCAGACACATTCCCCTACCATTTCCGTTCAATGGCCCTGCTATGGAAGCCAGTTCTTACTGCAGGTGCTGGAGATAGAAAATGGTTTGATCCTTAAGAAACTCAAAGTGAGCGGGTGAGAAGGAGATATAAACAGATGGTTAAAATATTTAATTTGAGACATATGTCCAGGATACAGAAGAGGTAAGTGTTGGGGTGACAGGAGAGGTTTTTCAGAGGAGGAAAGACTGAGCCTGTCAGGAAGGAGAAGTAGCTGCAGAATATGCTGCAAGGGACATTCCAGGCAAAGAATACATGAAAAATGAACAAACACAATGTGTCATTGTGTATTTAAGAAAACACGAGTAATTTAGTATTACTGGAGTGGGTTATAGTGGTGAGGGGGAAGGAACCACGGTGAGGGGAGGCATGGAAGGTAAGGTTAGAAGAACTCTTAGAAGTTGTTTATTAAAAATTCTAGCCCAATATTTGGATTTCTTCTAGACGCTACAGTTGTATTCTCCAATGTGGTAGCCAAAACCTCCATGTGGCTGTTTACATTTCAAGCACAATTACTTAGAATAAAATAATTCAGTTTCCTGTCATATTCAACTGGTCGTATTTCAAGGGCTGCTTGTGCCACATGGGTAACGGCTGCTGTGTTGACAGGATGGATCAGGACATTCCCATCATGACACAGAGTCCTACTGGACACTGCCCTACAGTGTCCCTGACAGATGCTCATCTTTTGCTTGAATGGTGGGGAAATGGCTACTTTCCAAGTAACCATATTCCATTTTTATGTAGGTCTATTTGCCAGAACACAATTATAAATAATTTAATTCATAATATATTTCCCTCGCTCTGATTTCTGCACCAGAATCCTAGCACTGTGGCTAAATATAAAACAAATTCACGTTTTCTTTCATGCAGTGGCTGTTTGTCTGTTTGCAGACTTTTGTCTTTTCTCTTTTGTTCTCTTCCCAGGTCAACCCTTCCAAACTCCTCCCATTTGTCCTCCCAGGACTGTTTCCAGATTCTCTCTGTTCTAGTGGCCCTTTTCCATATTTCTCCTAGATTATGGCTTTTATAAATGGAACCCTTTATCTCACTTGTGGTCTGATCAGCAGAGAACAGAACTACTGCTTTCCTGTGCTCCAAGAACTTTATTTCCATATATGGAACTTAAGTGTATTTCGCCTTTGGGGCTTTTTTTTTAAGCATCTATCATTCTTTTGTACATATTAAGCTAGTTGGCCACTAATATCCCACTGTTTTTTAGCACAAGCTATTGCTCTAAGAAGTCTCCCTGAGCCTATGTCAGACAAGCAACAGTTTTGTTTTTTTTTTTAAAAAACCTCCATTAATTTCCTATTGTTGCTGAAAGTCCGTTATATACTCCAGAGAAGTAAAAAATGATTAAGAAATAATATCCTATGATTTATTATTATATCTATCTTGTAAAAATATTAAATTGAATATAAAAGAAAGTATAAAAAAGAGAAGTGATAGCCTTTGGCATAAAATGGCAATAAAATTACCAATCGAAATGGTTGACAATAAAGTACTCTTTCCCATAAATTACTTTTAAGCCCTTCTTAGGTTAATGCATGTGCTGAATTGTTAAGCAACACTGTACTCCTTTGTCATACTCATACCGTTTTAATGTATAAAAATTTGAGTTCACCTCTGGAGATGCAGCTTTGTGGATAAGCATGTGTCTGCAAATTGCATGGAAACACACACGCAGTATTTTCTGCCTGCACCTGAATGAGGTCTTCAGGAACTCCCAGGACCAGCCCTCTTCCACCTCAGCCTTTACTTTATTAGGAAAAAACTCCCTGTACGCCTTTTCCTTTGGATCACATGTGGAAAGGGCATTCTCAGCCACTAATCTGAGTTATGGGTTATTAAAATCCCCTTTCGATTAAGCCATCTCTCCCTACTCGTCTGGTACCAGGGTTTGAAATGATAAATGTTGCCAAAGTAGGATGTATTGATATATTTGCCACAATAACTAGGAGTCTTAGAGGTTAGTTAAATACCTCAAACCCTGTGCTGAGTATTTCTGTACCACTCCATGATCCTAAAAATGGGTATCTGACAATAGGTGCTGGTTTACATACTTCAGTGAGCATATGTTCTAAGCCAGTAGGTCTGCGATGGTTGCTCATCGCTCTGCCTCCTCACAAAACTCTGAAAGCTGATAACTGAATATCTATCCATTCCCTTTTAAATTGTTTTAATATGTGTATATGATCTACATATGCTGAGTAGCATAATGTTCAGTGAAATTGATAAACCCTTGTGCTTGGTATTTGGCAAGCCTCTTCATACTTATTATCTCACTGGATCCCTATGACCCTTTACGAGACTGGTAGGGCAGAAATAATTCTCTTTTTTAAATAAGAGGAATGTTAGATTCAAAGGGATAAAGTCACAACAGAAAGTAAGCCATGACTCAAACGCCAGTCTGATACAAACAGCAACGCACTTTCTGCTCTACATTGATGCCTTCGACTTTCCCAGTTGTTTCAAGAAACTGGCCTTTGTAGAATATTCATTTCATCTTGGTAAGAAATAACCAGACATATCCTTTAGTACAATGTATGATATCCAACCCTATGGCATAAAATTAAACATGTGGGTTTTTTACAAAATATTCAACAGCACTCAAGTTTCAAAATTCATTACCCATCATTTTCTAGTGTTCATGCTTCAATTTATAATCAATTCTTGGAGATTTTTCTGTTAGACTGCATCATAAAGTATGATGATAAAATAGAATCCCTGGAAGGGATTTTCATCTTAAACTTTTCTAAATTAGCTATTTTGTAATTAAAGGTTTATACGTGTATATTGAGAAATTTGAAATAGGGTGAGAAGGTATATTTCAAAAATAACATAAAAATCCTTAACTTACTTTCTCAATTTTCCTCTACAGAGGAAATTTATAGATCCTTTTGTTGTATCCTTGTCTAAGCACATACAGAGTCTAACTCCAAATGGAAGGACACTGTACACTGTTGTGTCTTAACTTGTTTGTTGTTGTGGTGGTGGTTTAAAAATATATTTTGGATGTGGGAGGCCAAGACAGGAGGATCACTTGAGTGAAGGAGTCCAATACCAGCCTCAGCAACATGGCGAGACCCCTCTCCTCTATATAAAGGAATAATTAGCCAGGCACAGTGGCATGCACCTGTTGTTCTATGTATGTTAGAGGCTTTCCCTTAGCAGTGCACTGCTTTCCTTGACTGCATGAGTTTTTTTTTTTTGTTTTTTGCAGTTTTGGCCAGGGCCAGGCTTGAACCCGCCACCCTCCTCCTTGAGCCACAGGTGCTGCCCACTGCGTGGGATTCTTTGCTGTAATTTATTCAAGTCTTCTAATAATAGACTTTTCTTGCCATATTCAGATTTTCATTAAAACAACACTGTAATCATAACTCATATACACTTTAACTAAAAGTGCAATGTGTATGAATTTTTATCATGTCCCTTTATCACTATGAAGTCACTTTCTTTGTCTAGTTTTATACTTTTCCTATAAATTCAACTTTGTCTGATATCAGTATTGGAGGCCTTTTTTCTTTTTGTGTAATTTGATTTGATGTAGCTCTGAGCAGTTTTTAAATTTCAAATTGAGTCACTTTGTGTTGCAGGTACCTTCTATTTGGTGCTTATATGTAGGTTTTGCTTTGTAATTCAAATAGATTTTTAATCAGTGAGTTTATTCATTTTATCATAGTTATGTTTTTCAATTTTGTTATGTCTTCAGTTGTTTTTGTTGTAGTTATAGTTGTTGCTGTTGTTTTTAATAGGCCTGGGCTGGGTTTGAACCCACCAGCCCCAGTGTATGGGGCCGGCGCCCTAACAACTGTGCTACAGGCATTGAGCCTATGTCTTCAGTTTTTAATGCTTTCTTTTTTCTTAATTGTTTCTCAAAAATCTTTTTCTAAAAATAAACACAGGAAAAGTTATAAGAAGTTAATAAAACTGGTCATATACATTGCCTGGGTAGAAACAAAATAGAAAGGAGGGAATAATACTTCTCTGAAATGTTTAATACAAACATTTGTATTTCAGAAAGCATGGGTACGTTTTATTTTGGAAATACAAATGTTTTAAATATTCAAAAATTAATATTTTTAATTTTTATTTTTAATTTTATTAAATTAATAAGGATGGGGAAAAAACTAGAATTGAATATAAACAAAGCAAACGAACCTAACTGTATTTCAAATAAACATCATAACTACAAAGAAAAATATAAACTCATCCAAATAACTGAACACAGGACTTTATCTATACACTTTCAGTATAAAATTAATTTAAAAACCTGCCAACTATTTTAAATGTCTATAATTGGTTAGACATTTAAGTCCTTTAGCTTTTCACTATAATTATATGTACTTTTTTTTTTAGAAAATATTAAGATATAATTCACAACCATACAATTCATCCATTTAATGTATACACTTCTGTGATGTTTGCTATATTCAGAGTTTTATAAACATTACTACAATCAATTTAGAACATTTTCATCATTCCCCCCAAAAACTCATATTCATTAGCACACACTCCCTATTCCACTCCAATCTTCCACCTAGGTTTAGACAAATACTAATGAACTTTCTATTTCTGGACATCTTATGCAAATGGAATTATGCAATTTATGGTCATTTGTGACTGGCTTTTTTCACTTGGCATAATGTCTTCAGTATTTCATTCCTTTTCATAGGATTATGTAATAATATTCCATTTTATGGTTATACACATTTTAATTTTTAATTAATCAAGTGGACATTTGAACTATTCTCATTTTTTACTGGTATGAATAATGCTGTTATGACCTTTCATGTATAAATTTTTGTGGGGACATATTTCATTTCTCTTGGGTATGTATTTGGGAATGGAATTGCTGGGTCATATTGCTGGGTCTGCATTAAATAGTTTGAGGAACTGCCAAACTTTTTTTCAAAGCAGGTGTACCAGCAGTGTATAAAGATTTCAGTTTCTCCACATCCTTGCCAATACTTGATATTATTTATCTTTTTTTATTATAGCCATCATAGTGGATGTGAAGTAGTATCTCATTGTGATTTTGATTTGTATTTCCTTGATGGGTAATAATGTTGGGCATTTCATTATGTATTCATCAGATGTTTGTATATATCCTTTGGAGAAATGTGCTTTCAGGTCCTTTGCCTATTGAATTATAAGTGTTCTTTATATATTCTGGATACAAGTCCCTTGTCAGATCTGTGACTTGAAAATATTTTCTCCCATCTGTGGGATAGCTTCACAAAAGTTTTAAATTTTGGTAAAGTTCATTTTGTCTTTTTTCTTTTGTCACTTTTGCTTTGTCGTCTTATTTAAGAAGCTGTTTCATAACTTAACATCATGAAATGCAATCCTGTGTCTCCTTCTAAGAGTTTTATAGTTTTAGCTGTTACACTTAGGTCCATGAGCAATTGAGTTAGGTTTTTTTTTTTTTTTGAGACAGAGCCTCAAGCTGTCACCCTGGATAGAGTGCCGTGGCACCACAGCTCACAGCAACCTCCAATTCCTGGGCTCAAGCGAGGTTCCTGCTTCTGCCTCCCAAGTAGCTGGGACTACAGGCGCCCGCCACAACACCTGGCCATTTTTTTTGGTTGCAGCCGTCATTGTTGTTTGGCGGGCCTGGGCTGGATTTGAACCCTCCAGCTCAGGTGTACGTGGCTGGCGCCTTAGCCTGTTGAGCCACAGGCGCTGAGCCAATTGAGTTAGTTTTGGTAAATGGTGTGGGAACAGGTACAACTTCTTTCTTTTGTAGATAAATATTGGTTGTCCCAAATCTTTTGTTGAAATGATTATTCTTTCTCCATTGAATTGTTTTGCCACCTTGTCAAAAATCAATCGACCATAATGTGAAGGTTGATTTCTGGACTTTCGGGCTTTTCTTTTGATCCATAAGTTTATTCTTACACTAGTATCACATTGTCATGATCCATTTCAGTAAAATTTAAAATGAAAAATTATGAGTCCTTCATATTTTGTTCTTTGTGTCACTGTTGATTATTTTGACTATTCTCGGTCCCATTCATTTCTTTTTGAATTTTAGAATCAGCATTTGAATTTATTCAAGAATGATGGATAAGATTTCGATAGGGTTTGTATCGAATCTATACATCAGTTTGGGGAGCATTGCCATCTTAATGATATTATCTTCTAACCTACAGACATGGGATATCCTCCCTTTGTTTAGGTCATTTAAAATTTCGGTCAACAATGTTTTGCACTTTTTAAAGTATAAGTTTTGCACTTCCTTTAAATTTATTCATTAGTATTGCATTTGCTTGATGTTATTGTAAATTAAATTGTTTTCTTAGTGTCATTTTGGTTTGTGCATTGATAAGGTGAAATACAATCGATCTGGCTCCTTCAGCCTTTCCGAACTGGTTTATTAGCTCTCATAGTTGTCTAATGTGTTCCTAGGGATTTTCTGTATACAAAATTGCATCATTAGCAAAGAGAGAGAATTTCACGTCCTCTTTTCCACTCTGGATGCATTTCTTTTTCTCACTTAAGATCCCTGTCTAGAACTTCCAGCACAATATTGCATAGAAGAGGCAAGAGCAGACATTTTCGTCCTGTTCCTGAGTTCCTAATCTTAGGGGGAAGCTTTCCATTTTTTACCAGTTAGTATGATGTTAACTTTGGGTTTTTCATACATTACACTGAAGTATTTAGGGATAACAGGGCATCATGTCTGTTACCCACTCTCTCACAAGGTACAGAGAATAACAATGAGGGGTGTGTTTGCGCGTGTATGGGGAGAGAGGGAGAGCTAATGAATATGTAAAGTTAATATGGTAAAACGTTAATAAGTAGAGAATTGTAGGGAACCCCACTATTTAGTCTCTTTTTCCTAATCTTTTTTTTTTTCACCTTAAGGAATTTCCTGGGTGCCACCTGATCTATCCAGAAGTCTAACTATAGGTTTGATAGTCTTATGCTTGGTTGGATCTTTGCCAAAAAGTTAATATATTTCTTCATTTTTATCTTTTATTAGTTGGAGTTGAGCAGAATATTTCTCTTCCTGTGTCACAAATTTTGAATTTCCACATTCTATATTCCCATTTATTCCTGCTTATAAACTTGCCAGTTATTTCTGAACCCATCTGTCTTGTGGCAATTTGTGAAACACAGCTAATATTAGCCAATCTCTTCCCCTAAAATCTCAAATTCAGAGGCACGTAATCTGCCTTCCATGTTATCACAGCCAACAGTCTTACCATATGTATGTGGCATAGTATAGCAGGGATCATCACCTATGCTCAAATGCCTCATCTTTGCTGGTGGGAGATCTTTGAAGCTGGTTCCTGTGTCTTTAGCTCATTATTGTTTACACACATTCCTACCTTCTGGCAAAACTAGATTTTCCAGGTTTATCTGACACTTTCCTTTCTCCAGCCATGCAAATACCATTTATTCAAGAGATCTGGTTCCTTGAGTACAGAATGGCATTTAGAAACAATGATTGGATACTTTTGTGTCCTCGTTGCTATAAAAATGTCATTATTGTTAGACTTTTAGCAAAAATCCCTAAGGATGATATGCATGTTTTATACACCTATCCACACAACTATCCATCTCCCTGTCATCTAGTGAAGTGGCTATCTTAAAACTCAAATGTTCACACTGGTACCTCCAGTTCCAATCCAATACTCCAGCTGTATGCCAGCCTCCCCACTTCCCATGTTTGTATCTCTTTTCTCTAACAGTAAAAAGCTTGCTCCCATTATTCTCAACATATTTGCTTTTCTGCTCATTCCCTTCACATGCAATCAGTCTTCCAAACACTCAAGACGTCTCCTTCCTCTTCTGAATGTACAGATCACAGTGACCAAGTTCCCTTTACCCTGGCTCCAGCCTTGCTGAGGAGTAGAGACAGTCAGCTGAGCGTCCCCATCTGAACAAAAGGGAAGGGGCCAACTAAGTTTTTGAGACAATGGGACTATGAAAGAAGAGATAAACCTGGGCTATAAGTGCTGTGATTTTTGGTATCTTCACACACCCTTGAGCCCCCAACCCAAGAGCTATTTATTATCTCAGTAGATGCTAGTTTATCCTGACGAATACAACAACTATGTGGCAGAGGGAATAGGGTGGGGGGAAAACTATTCTCTAGGAGTAATTCTCTGAAACTTATTAAATGTAGAGTATCAATGTCTTTATATATTGATTAAGAAAATGCTATGAGGGCTATTTCTCACAGTACGATCAAAATGTCTCAGATTGTATATGAAGCACATTCTGCCCTATGATTGCACCAATGTACACAATTATGATTTAATAAAATTATTAAAAAAAAAACAAATATTCTACTAGTTATAATTATACCAAAATTTTTCACTTTTTATTTTAACATTTAGGTATTGCATTTTAGATACAGGGCATGGCCACTGTTATTTTCTCTTTACAGAAAAGTCATGTTTTTTGAAGTTTCATGATAGTAATTCATTTTGAACTAGATGATCCGGGGAGAAGAAATTAAGTCTTAGTAACAAAACATCTCAAGAGAATAATTTACGATTATATCTCTGAAGGAAATAAGACTGTTAGATCTTACGACAATCAAGTAAGTTATTTGCTATCCAAAATGAAACTGAGCCAAATTCTATTACATATGAAGAAAGCAGTAAGAAATCCCAGCTAAAATAGTTAGAAATTGCAATGCATAATTCATAATCCTTTTAATATTACTTAACTGAATGCATTTATCCCATTTAAAATACTAATCAAAAATGCTCAGTATGCCTTAAGCGTCAATTTCTAAAATTTCTCTCATGCCTGAAAGTCCATTTAAGAAGCACATCCCCCAATAAATAGACAGGACTTTAAATATACTCCACTCTCTGATAAAATTATAAATAAGAAGCCATTACTGCCCTTGAACAAAAAACAGAGGAGAAACAGTAATATCACGTTTGACAAGAACTAAAGTTATAATGGGAGTCAGAGAGAAACAATAACCTCTTCTTAGGAGGGTAAGATGCTCTCCTTAGCTCCAGGAAAGGCATGGTTTGAACTAATGCCAAATGCTAAGGAAAATGGAAGATAAATAAAGTTCTCAGAGGGGGATTTTAAAGGACAAAACTGTGGCTACACAATCATAACAATCTCCACTCATAAACCATTCAGTCTGCACATTGGTTGTTTTCACCAGCACACTTTTAATGATAATTCAACATGCCAGATGTTACTCTGAAACATCTTCACTTTAGGATGCTGGATCAACATATTCACAGAACACAAGAATAGAATAAAACACAGTTTAACCTCAGTTATGGGTTTGATTAGGCTAGGTTTGTTTTGCTTGTCTCCATAAGCAAGGTCTGGCTTCACCAAATCAGTATTATAATAAAGTATGCAAACATCAGAGGCTTAAAGGTAAAACTGGAGTCTAAAAGCTGGTATTTTCTACGAAGTTAATATATTACGTTCACAAGAAAGATAAACTCATATTGGCTCAGTGTATGTTATAAATATTCTACCAATATGTCATTTTAAATGTTGTTCTCCAAAAGCATTGTAGCCTAAAATTATTTAATTCGTATTACAGTCTTGTTGGCCCCAATTGTAAAATCTGCCTTCTGACAAACAGCAGCACTTCTAATTTCTAATCACAGCAATAAAATAGAAGCAAAAAAGTCTCTATCAAATTCTGTTTAGTCCCACAATGAAAATGTCATTTTCAGTTTCTTGGCTGATATTTATGGTAATAATCGGTTTTATCTCTGATTTTAACCTTTAAATTACTTCCAGCAGATTGTTCAAAACCTTTAACAAGGGTAAAGTATTGGGGCACTTACATGGTCAGAACCACAAAAATGGTACAGATGTTGCATTATGGGTAATTTTATTAATTTAAAATTTTTATAGTATATAAATTGACACTAAATTTCCCAAAACTAATTAAATAAAGCAAAAATGTCATTTTACACAACATCTCCTTACATAAGTAAAATTCATTATTAACAGAATCCTCAACAGAATTTTTTGGAAGATTCTATTCCATTATCATTTAATCTAATAATATTTGAATAACTTGTTATGATTTAATGTCAAATAGCAACATATCAAAACCCAGGTAATATAAATGAAAGTATTAATGGTTTATTTAGAATGATCAGTCCCATATACAAATGCATGTTGGAAGGGTGGACTAGGCACTGGCATTGGTGTCTAGTTTCCCAAGGGGAGTACTTCGATGGTGACCATAATGATATTCAGCAATGAAGTACATAGCATTTTTTCTGAGATGAGTTTGTGAACTTAATTGCCAGACCTTGTATGCTTGTCAAAATCTATAGCATGATACCACCAAAAGTGTATATTTTAACAATATTCAAATTATACTTTAATGTGTATGGGTTTTCAAAAGAGACAGAGCAATGAAAACAAAAACAATCAAAGCAAAACAACAAAATGAAAGAGAGAGAAAAATAAGAAGAGTAGGTGGGGAGGCCACTTATACATATGATTAATTATCTTATCTTTAAATTTAAGGAAGAAATTGATAAATCCAGTTGACTATTTGTTTCCCCCACACAACAGCTTAAGTTCAAAACATGTGGGTTCTAAATCCACTGAACCCACAACTCAAAAGAACATGAGAAGCACCTGGTCAGACAAGAGGCGTTCTGTTGAGGAAGTGCTGAGGAGGCCAGTGCTTTTAAGAATGAGTTGCTCATATTCAGCATGGGGACTGTCAGTGCTTTTAAAAAGGACAGATTTCCATGATTGGACCCCTGAGATACCCATTCATTTGCCAAGGGGTAGGAAATGGTAATGTGTACATTTCCAACAGCTCCAAAGTGACTATCAAGAAAAATGTAAGATTGAGAACTATTTTCCTACTCCCTACCCATCCCCAACACAGTGACTGACAAGTACAGGCCATGAAGCAGCAAAGCCCCCACAGCCTGGGAAGACATTCAGGAAATGTCCCACAGCTGCTTCTCTTCCTTGAACCACAACATTCTTTTTTTCCTTACTTCCTCTGCCCGAAGTCACATAGCGCCTGCACACTTTCCTTTTTATCTTGCTAGCAAGCACCACAGCTTTTCCTCCCTGAAGTTAATCTTTATCCCATGTACCAAGATTTAGGTGATTTAGTAACCTTGTTTAAGGTACTATGTAAATAAAGCTGTTTCTGCAGTTCAGGGCTGGTCCAGTCCTTCCGATCCCATCTTTGCCTCTTGTGTGTTTTGTTTCATCATTTCCCATCACTCCCCTTCTGGCCCATTTGTGTTCACACTGGTTCAAAAACAATGATTAAGTTTTTTAATTCTTATATTTTTAATAATTTAGCTACATCCACTCTGGAAAGAAGAAAGTACATTTTACTCAGAAAAACTTCTGCTTCAAACATGTATCTAACTGGAAGGCAGAAATTGAGTAAGGGGTTTGGTCCCTAAAAGAAAAACATTTTGCTTGAATTTCTTGTGTAATAAGTAAAGATCTAAAGGGTCAAGGGATAAAATTATGAAAGTTATGTCAATAAACAAAACATTTTACCAATTGCTTAAGATTTTTGTTGTTGTTGTTGTGGTTTTTGGCCAGGGCTGGGTTTGAACCCGCCACCTCCGGCGTATGGGGCCAGCGCCCTACCCCTTTGAGCCACAGGTGCGGCCCCCAATTGCTTAAGATTTTGTTGAGATTCCTTTATATACTGATGCCTAATATATTCAAAATTATACAAAATGACATAATTGTTATTATTTTCACACAACTCTGGAATTTATCAAGAATGTGAGAATTTGTTGAGAATGCACAAGGTAACATATGTTCACTTTTAATATTTTAGATTAAAATGTTTAATATTTTATACTAAAACATCTAACATTTTAATATTTGCACATCTGAAATTTAAATTTGACTTCTCTAAACCTGCTGCAGGGATGTCCAACCTGAGGCCTGGGGTCCACAGGCAGATTATTTAAGGACTTTTCTGCTTATCTGTGGTGCTGGATGTCAGGGAAAAGTATGCACAGACCTTTATTTTTAATGGCTTATCAGCTTTTATTAGTGCTTGTATATTTGATATGTGGCCCAAGACAAGTCTTATTTTTTCAATGTGCAGCAGAAAAGAAATAAAGGTTGGACACCATTGCAAGGATCTATGAGGGGATTAAGCTAAATAATGCAATATAAGGTGCCTACTGACACGTGTAGTATTAAAGAAATATGAGTTCCTTTGCTTTGTTTCTATTAATTTAAAACTGACTTCAAATTTCAATATTCACTTTGGAGGAATTTAAAAGTTACTTATACGATAATAATTCCACCTATCAATAATTCCTTATATAAAGATTCAAATGGAGCTCAAATTAAACAATAAAACTCAGCTATCAATATGAGAAATTAACCAAAGGAACAATTCATATAAGCATTCCTTGGGCTGAGAATGTACTGATAAGCTAAAATGTATCACAGACACCGCCATACATTTTCTGGGTATAAACTCATGTAACAGTCAAACAGTTTGAAGATGAAACTGAAACTCAGAAGAGTTATGTAATTTGAACCATCCCACAAAATGTACAATGGTGAAGTTGAGAATTCAACATCAGTTCTTCTAACAGGATAGAAGTTCCTTAAAGACCAGGATCACAGTTCTAAACCTCTGTGTATCCACCGTAACTCTCCGCACAGTGTTTTGCATCAATCATGAGTTCAAGACATGATCACTGATAACCAATAATCAATCTTTACCATATTTTCAGAGTCAAAAAAGACAAAGGACACTTATAAGTTGCAATATAATCATATCAAATATTTCTGTTTATTGTGATAGGCCTGCATACTCGTAACACATAGACATATTTGAAAATATGGACTAAATCCATCTCTAAAGCAATTTGAAATTCCCATAATGCAACTTAAATTCATTCAATTTTCAGACTTCTGACTTTATTCAAGTTCTAAAATTATTATTCTGGGGCAGCTCAATATGTCTTTAAGCTTTTAATCTCTTCTATTCTAATTTCCTGCTATAAAATCAATAAAGTGTAGGTTGTAAAGAAAGTTAATTTGTTTGATAACTTTACTCCAAGCTAGATAGAGGCAGATGTTAGCAATAACTCTCTCTATAGTTTAGTGGGTATTTTTCAAGCAGCTGGTGCCCTTTTCCTAGTTAGCTGTTTACAAATGTTCCCAGAAGACTTTACAGTACTACACTCCTGAAAAAGTCAGAAGAGAAAATATAGTATTTCCCTCAAACGAAACTAGGTCATATCATATACCTGAATGATAGTGCATTTTCCTAAAGTAAACATTACTTTTTATTTAAATAATTGCTTGGAGTCAATTAAAAAATCTCTTATTTATAACTTTATAAGAAAGCTTATCCAATGGATCAAATTATTACATATTAAACATCTAATGATCCCCCAAACAAAAGAGAATATATTATCAAAAGCTTGTCTTTTACATTTCTGATAATGAATGCATAAAATCCTCAATTACTTTTGAGAATAAACGGAGAATCTTAAAAGATTTTCCTTGGTTATACTCTAAATAATAATCTAAAATATAAAATAATGATCATGACCTTCCTGACACTGACAAATTTTTTACAAGAAAAATTAATTTCTATGTAAAAAATGACACAGAGACAATATTTTATGCCAAGTCCACACAAAATATTCAATATGAAATCAGGAACCGCTCCCTTCTCTTTATACCCCCAAGCAGCTCTATTAAAAAAACAATAGTTAAATTCATTGTCATTGTTTCAGATAAAGCTCAATGATCACACACTAAGCAATCAAAAAACTCAAGTGCAGTCAAGAAACAACTAAATTCTCATGTTTTTTAAGTCTTCATTAATAGCCATAGCCTGCATTGATCCCCTGAACTATTACAATTAAGTTCAAAAGCTCACCACTGTGCACGTACATTGGCAGCACTCTACAAACAACTCGGTAAGGTCTCCTAACCTTAGAGTGTCAGAGCCTCACAGTTATGTTCCTATCATCGTGTGGTGGTGTTTTGTTGAGGGGCATTCATTATTGTTGTTGCATGTTTTTGAGTGCCATCACACGAATATAAGAGCTTGAATTAGATCAACGAACAAACATTGAATTTCTTGTGGAAGTGAATTTGTCTAAGTTAGTCTAAGTTTTATTGGGATAATGCCATGAAGAAAACAACAGTGTACAATGGACGAAATGTTATGCTGAGGAGAAAGAAAGTGCCACTGATGAAGAGAGGTCAGGGCAGCCAGTAATGAGCAAAGCCGCTGAAAACCTGGCAAAACTTCATCAAATTCTATGTCAAAATCATTTCCCGGCTGTGAGAAGCACAGCAGACCAAGTCGACATCAACAGAGAAACAATCAGGAAAATCTTAACTGAAAGTCTTGGCACGAGAAAGGTATGTACAAAAATGGTCCTAAAGGAGTTCACTGATGAAAAAAAAAAGGCAAAGGGTCAAATTTTGTCAAGACCTTTTGGAGAAGCCAGATGATGTTCTGGACTGTGTTACCATTTATGACGAATCATGGGTGTACAATACGACCCTGAAACAAACCATCAAAGTGCACAATGGAAGTGAGCCAATTCTGCATGACCAAAAATTTCCATCAGTCCAAATCAAGTCAAATGATCTCGCCAGCCTTTTTTGATATCAGACAGATTGTTTCATTATGAATTTTTACCAACAGGACAGTTAACCAAGTTTACTATCTGAAAGTGCTGAAAAGCCTGAGTGAAAAAGTTAGGCAAAAATGACCTGAACTTTTCACCAACAACTCCTGGCACTCGCATCAGGACAAGTACAAGCTCACCTGACGCAGCCTCCCAAGGGGAGCACTTGGAAGGCGACTGCAGTGGTATATGTGATCAGCTGTGAGTTATGTAGCACTTTTTCTGGGATGAGTTAGCTAACTTAATTATCACACCTCGTAAGATTCCATGAATTAGAGCTACTAATTTTGTACTTAATATGTTCCACAAGTTATTGTAAATATTCCTCACAGATGCCTTCTTATGTGCCCAACTGTGCTGCCAGCTCACTGAAGGCAAGAGAAATATCTTGCATTTCTTTTTTGATATTTTATAACATCTAACAATGTTTGCAAAGTTACAAGTGCATGAAAAATATACAGTCTCCTTTTCCTTTCTTTCTTCTCTAGATGATGATGTTAGGCAAACAATAGAATGAGAACATGAACAAGAAGTTGAAAAGGAAGCTTTATCTAAAATCACGGTATCACAGTAAAACTATAAACTTGAAAAGGAAAGAACTTAAAAGCAACCATAGAGAAAAGTTTACCTCAAAACCTGTTACAATTAGACTGACTGTGTATGTCTCAAAAGCATGAAACAGGTAATAGAACATCTTTAATGTGTTGAGAAGACAACAATAAACTTAGAATTCTATCCTCAACAAAATTATCTTTCAAGAATGATATTAAAGTCAATTTAATCAACAAAAATAGATTTTTGTCACTACCACATTCTCACTGCAAAGAAATTTCAAGAAATAAAAAGTGATAGCATCTGGAAAAAATGGATAAAATTTAAAAATACTGGGCAAAATATAAAGGTAAACCCACACAACCGTAGACTGCAAAGTTATAACAACAAATGTATCTGATGGAAAAACTAACAAAAGATAAAACCAAAATACATGACAACAGTATCAATGAAGTTAGGAAGGAAGCAACTGGAGTTAAAAACTTAAAACGCTTATTTTGTAATATTTTAGATCTACTCAAAATATAAGAGGGAATAAAAAAGGACCAAGTTTCCAGGTTTCCATTAATAGTAAGATATTCAAAAACAAAAAGTATATAACTTACACACATCTCTTATAGGGCATGTCTTATTTTGTAGTCACAGTGCATTAATTACCAAAAAAATATCTCCACAGACACAAGAAAAATGGACCTGTTACGGTAAACAAGAAGCATCCATTCATTCATTCTCTAAATTTCTAATAGCTTGAACCCATAAAAAAAAAAAATGTAAACACCTGACTTTTTAAAGGAACGCATATCTTACATTCAATTTCCAAATAGTTAATTTTCAGCACTTTAGATACTGAAGCCTACATATTTACCTTCTCCTTCTGGAGTAGTTTATTCATGTTTCCAGAAAAATCATTTCTTTTGCTATGATTCTAATCAGTTAACCCATACACCTAAAACTACTCAAAAATGTTGTCAAATAACTGAAGTGACATTCCACTTACTAGAAGTATTGTGCATTCATTTGTTCAACAGATGTTCACTGATCCCCACCTCCTGGCCCAGGCCACTGGTGATTGTGCAGGGCGAGTGCTCAGGGTGGTGCCACCACGCCCTGCTCCCAGTTCTGTGTGTCTCCTGCCCTGGGCCAAGCCTTCCCCGGGGAATTGAAACCTGATCCTGGCTGAGTCCGTAAAATGAATAAATTAATTATTTTCACTCTGAGAGTAGGAGAATGGATCTGTCCAACTTGGAGAGAACTTTCAGACTTAGATGAACTTTTAATTAAACATTGTTTTCCCTTACCCTACGCTTCCTCCTCTATACTTAGAAATATTTAACCATTAGGCAATACTATCCTTGACTGCATTTTTTTCTAGTGTTTATCAGCACTAGATAATTTTATTACTACATGATAATCCTTGACAACATATTTCAACCCCTTGTTTCTGAAGGGAGTAAATCACTTCTCAAATGTGTTATGTGAAAACAAGATTAAAAACCATTTAAGTAGATATTCTCTAATATTTCTTACTTCATTAATATTCTAAAATATTTCTGTAGAAATGAATGTAAGCAGGGGCAGCTCCTGTGGTTCAAGGAGTAGGGCACCGGCCCCATAATGCCGAGGGTGGTGAGTTCAAACCCAGCCCCAGACAAAAAAAAAAAAAAAACAAAAATGTAAATGGCTATTGCCTTTCTTTTGGGCAGTGCCTGTGTCTCAAAGGAGTAAGGTGCAGGCCCCATATGCCAAAGGTGGTAGGTTCAAACCTAGCCCCAGCCAAAAAAATTGCAGAAAAACTGCAAAAAAAAAAAAAGCGGGGGGAAGTGGGGAAGAAATTAATGTAAGTAAAAAAAAGGCCTTAAAAATAGCCCTTTCGTATAAAGTAAAAAAAACATGCTTTTTATATAAAACTCTATTCTTGGCGGCACCTGGGCTCAAAGGAGTAGGGCGCCGGCCCCATATGCTGGAGGTCTTGGGTTCAAACCCAGCCCCAGCCAGAAACTGAAAAAAAAATAAAAAAACAAAAAAAAAACCTCTATTCTTAAGAAAAAGTATGATTTACACAGTGTTTAATATTTATTGAATAAAAGATTTCCTATGACAAGTCATAAAAGCAGAGATAAATTTTAGTATTAAAAATATTTTAATAATAAACACAATTCCTCACAAAAAATATTTACTTTACACCAATAGTGAAAATAAATTGTATTTACAAAAGAAGAAACTTCTCACTTACCTTGGTTATAAGACTTAGCAAAGCTTTTCAGCTGTTTGATGTATACAGGTGCCCTTTCCCTTTTTATTTTGTTTGGAATTAACCTTCTTGAAGCTGTAAATTTATCTCTTTTACCAATTTGGGATATTTTCAGAAAAAAAATTCTGCCCTATTTCCTCACACTTATTCCTCTGGTTCTCCAGTCAGATTATTGATGTTAGACCGATCATTACTGCCCATAGGCAACCTGAAAATTTGTTCATTTCTTTCTAACTTTTTTTACCTCTGTATAATTCAGATAAGCTAATTTCCTGTAACCTGCCTTCCAAGATGACTATCTGTCATCTCCATACTACTGTCAAGCTCATCTAGCAAACATTATATTTCCTAGTTCTGGAATTTCTTTGTCAGAATTTCAATTTCCCTATAGTGGTCTTCTAGCTGTAAGAAGTGTATTTTCCTTTGCACCTAATGAAACAGTTATAAAAGCTGCCCTGAAATACTTCCTTGATAATTCCAACACTTGCAGCACTTTGAGGTAGGTCTCTACTTATTGTGGATTATTTTATTCCTGAAAATGGTCAAATTTTCCTATTTCTTACCAAGTCATTTTGTATTATATTCAGAATACTACAAAAGGAATACAGTGGAGGTTCTGTATTCTCTCATACTCCTCGATTTTAATTTGGCACGACTCCAGAATGGGTAGCAACTCAAATTTCTGTTCAGTGATTTTGGCCACAGCAGTACCACGTGGTAGTATTGCCCCTCTCAACCATGGTTCAGGGTTAGTCAGAGACATGAACAGAGTTTACAGAAGCAGAGAGAGCAGAAGAAAGACGGAGAGAATACGCATCAGAGATAACTCCAGATATCTGCAGTCTCCCTATAGTCTTTCGGTGAATACTGAGCAATGTAAGCATGTGGAAGAAATACTCAAAGCGGGGGAAACAACCATCTGGATGTTGGTTTAGAGAAGGACACTTGAAGCTCACCACACATGGCCTAAGACCCACCAGAGTGGAAAACCACATAATATACTTGGAAAGGTAATCAGAATAGTTTTGCCTCAGTAAAGGGTAGCCCTACACTTGAGGTTCTAGTCCACCTAAGAAGTTTTAAAATTAAGACCTCCAAGAAATCAAACTGATCCAAAGGAAACTGTCCCAGGGAGGAAAAACAAACAAACAAACCCAGGAACATTTATAAGAATACGAATATAGCTAGCATTCAACAAAGTAAAAATGTCTGGTGTTCAATAAAAAATTATCAGGCATGCTAAAAAGTAAATACAAACATGATACATACTAAGAAATTTAAAAACTGATAGTTCTGAAACCAATCCAGGAATTCCATAGTACACATATACCACAATTTAGTATTCCATGGGCTACATATACCACAATTTATTAATACATTCATGGGTCAATGGGCACTTGGGCTTCTTCTATGACTTGGCAATTATGAATTGAGCTGCAATGAACAATTTGGTGCAAATATCTTTATTGCCAAATGATTTTTGGTCCTTTGGATATACACTTAGAAGAGGAATTACAGGATCAAACGGCAGGTCTACATTTAGATCCCTGAGTGTTCTTCAAACTTCCTTGCAAAAGGAACGTACTAGCTTATATTCCCACCAGCAGTGCAGAAGTGTTCCCTTTTCTCCACATCCACATCAACATCTGTAGTTTTGGGATTTTGTGATGTGGGCTACTCTTACTGGAGTAAGATGGTATCTCAGAGTAGTTTTGGTTTGCATTTCTGATGATTAAAGATGATAAGCATTTTTTCATGTGTCTGTAGACCATGCCCCTGTCTTCTTCAGAGAAACTTGCATATGAAAAATGAAACACAACTATAGCCTAGGATGAAGGAGGGAAGGGGAAGAGAGGGGTAGGGAAGGGGGTGGGTCGATAGAGGGAGGGTTAGTAGGGGGACCACACCTATGGAGCATATTACAAGTACAAGTTGGATCTATCAGGTGCAGAACATAAATGTCTTAATGCTGTAATTGGGTAAATGAGGTGAGGGCTATGTTGATTAGTAGGACGTAAGCACTCCAATTTGTATAAATAATCAACACATTGAATCCCATAATGGTATAAATGTATTTATGATCTATGCACAAATGACTTAATAAAAAAAAAATAAAAAAGAATTCTCTCAGCTATCAACAGAAGACTGGAGCACACAAAGACCAGGAAATGAGAGGTGGACGAGTGTCCCCAGACCCCGATATGCTAATTGGTGTGATAGATTTGAAGGTAAGTAGCTTATTAAAACATACAGATATGTATATTATAAACTCTAAAACAACCACCAGAAAAATACTATAGTGAATAATCACGTCAATCAGAGAATAAAAAAACTGATTTATATTTCAATAGCCTATGTACAGTAAATAACCTTTTCTGTAGAGAAAGGGAAAAAAAAACTATACACTCTAACTGCCTTAATTAATAAAGACTACAACTATGTTTACCAATGATAAAAACTATATAATAAAATACTATAGCACACACTGGTGGCTATATACACACACACAACCATCGTTCTTGGTTTTTGGACTCAAAAACTCAATTTTTTTTCCCCAGAACTGTGGCCTTTTTCACAAAATCTTTTGCCAATCACAGTAATCTCACTTCCTCTGAAATTTTAGTAAAGATTTTCTCACTCTTGAAAAAGACAGAAAAGAAGGTACCATAATTTCTTCCTGGACTTTCTTTGTTTGCATAGTGACCCTGGAACAGCAGCTCTGATGAGGAAAAACCAAAACTCTAAGGGTAGCAGAGTGGAAAGATATAAACAACCTTGGCTTTGAATGACATCATTGAGCAAATGAATGAACCAACCCAGATTACTTACCTTCCTTATGTTTTTTGTTATTTGAAATATTTTCTTTATTCTTTTATGAGGTTTGCTGTGACTTGTAGCCAAAAGTATTCAGAGTGATACAAAAACCTCAGTAATTATCACAAGAAAGTGCACACGTGTTAGTTTTCACCATGACTTGTGCTTGCAGCTTACTGAGTTTAATATATCGAGAGTTTTTACCACACTTTCTTCTAGACTTTTTTGCATTTCTTATCTTAAATTATATCTTCCATCCAGCAAGTGTCAGTTTTTGTAAGTGGGGAAAGGTGCAGGTCCAGTTTCAGTCTTCTACATGTTGCTGACCAGTTCTCCCTGCACTGTTTATTAAATAGTCATTCTTTTCCCTAGTGTACATTTTAGTTTGGTTTATCGAAGATCAAATGGTGATATGTGGCAGTACTATGTTATTTTGATCATTGTAGGTTTGTATAACCTCAAGTCTGGTAATGAGATGCCTCCAGGTTTGTTTTTATTTCATAAAATTGCAGTGACTATGCAGGCTTTTTTCCTGGGTCCCTATGAAATGAAGTACTATTTTTTTTTTTAAGTTCTTCAAAGTATGATGTTGATACTTTGATGTGGATTGTGTTAAATCTCTAGGTTGCTTTGAGTAGTTCAAGAAAAGAACAGAGTCCTATTTATTAAGGGGCAAGAGACATTAACAGAACCTTTCTGAAGAAGACACAAATGGCTGGCTCGGCGCCTGTGGCTCAATGGGCTAAGGCGCCAGCCACGTACACCTGAGCTGGTGGGTTCGAATCCAGCCCAGGACCGCCAAACAACAAAGACGACTGCAACCAAAAAATGGCCAGGCGTTGTGGTGGGTGCCTGTAGTCCCAGCTACTTGGGAGGCGGAGGCAGGAGACTCGCTTGAGCCCAGGAATTGGAGGTTGCTGTGAGCTGTGATGCCACAGCACTCTATCCAGGGTGA
>CAUYRH010074264.1:0-16981 GCA_963574655.1 Perodicticus potto
CTCTGCCTCCCAAGTAGCTGGGACTACAGGCACCCGCCACAACGCCTGGCCATTTTTTGGTTGCAGCCATCATTGTTGTTTGGCGGGCTCAGGCTGGATTCGAACCCGCCAGCTCAGGTGTACGTGGCTGGCGCCTTAGCCCGTTGAGCCACAGGCGCCGAGCCTATATATCCATTTTTAATTTACATTTTCTAAAATTTTATTATGTATTTTTAATTTAGAGGTAGGGTCTGGCTCTATTGTCCAGGCTGGGTTCCTGGGCTCAAGTGGTCCTCCCGCTTTGGCCTCCTAAGCTGATGGGACTGTAGACACAGGTCACTGTGTCTGGCAGATTTTCTTTTTTTACTGCTTCCTTTGACTTCTGAGTGGAGAGGTGAGGAAAGGAGAACACTAGAAGAAGAAAAGAAATCAGGCGAGTGGCTACTGCAGTCTTCCAGGCAGGAGGTAATGGTGGTTTGGACCATGGGTGGTGGGAGGTGGGAAAAAGTCTAAATAGGAATAGAAAAGAGGGGACAGGAGGGAGGAACTTTCTTAAGGGGAAGTTAAGACTTTTTTTTTTTTTGTAGAGACAGAGTCTCACTTTATCGCCCTTGGTGGAGTGCCGTGGCATCACACAGCAATCTCCATCTCCTGGGTAGGCGATTCTCTTGCCTCAGCTTCCCGAGTAGCTGGAACTATAGGCGCCTGCCACAACGCCCAGCTATTTCTCTGTTTTTGCAGTTTGGCCGAGGCCGGGTTTGAACCCGCCACCTTTGGTATATGGGGCCAGCGCCCCCTACTGGATGAGCCACAGGCGCCGCCTGGTTGTTAAGACTTTTTTTTTTTTGAGACAGAGCCTCAAGCTGTCACCCTGGATAGTGCCGTGGCATCACAGATCACAGCAACCTCCAATTCCTGGGCTCAAGCGAGTCTCCTGCCTCCGCCTCCCCAGTAGCTAGGACTACAGGTGCCCGCCACGACACCCGGACATTTTTTGGTTGTAGATGTCATTGTTGTTTGGTGGGCCCGGGTTGCATTTGAACCCGCCAGCTCAGGTGTATGTGGCTGGCGCCTTAGCCAGTTGAGCCACAGGCACCAAGCCGGAAGTTAAGACTTTTAAACAAGGACCAGGAGCAGAGGAAACTCCTGCTGGTCCTCGGTAGAACTTTCTGCTGAGTGCAGCTCACTCCCTTGGAATTTCATGCTGCCAGGACAGTTTTCTTGAATTCTGAACCACATGGTCAGTATTCTGGAGTCACCACTATCAAACCATAAGAATGTTTCAAAGTCAGTCATTGCTCTTCAAAGCACATCTTTAGATTCCATTTCCTAGTAGCTTTTCTAATTTTCAAGCAACAATAGTCTTCTCTATTTTTTTTTTCTTTATGGGGGCGTGGGGGGGTGGTCTTGCTGCTATCCAGACTAGAGTGCAATGCTGCAATCATAGCTCACTGCAGCCTCCAACCCCAGGGCTCAAGTGATCCTTCTGTCTCAGCTTCCTGAGTAGCTGGGACTAAAGGTGGGCACCACCACATTCAGCTAATTTTTAAAGTTTTTGTAGAGATTGGGTCTTGCTACATTGCCCAGGCTGGTCTCAAACTCCTGGGCTCAAGCCATCCTCCTGCCTCAGTCTTTCAAAGTGCTGGGATGACAGGGGTCAGCCACCACACCTGGCCAGTGATGGTCTTTTCTAATGTGTTGATTTGTACTTTGGATACTCAACACAGTTAAGTTCTAAAACCCCCCCAGCTATTCCTGTTGCTGCTGCTGCTTCTCATTTGATTATTATTATTATCATTATCATTATTCCACCAGTTTGGAGCATGCAGTGTATGGCATGCTTTGCTATTTTGCACCATGCACCACACTTGTTGCATCACTTGCTTATTAGTCCCTGTCTTCCCTGAGATTGTGAGTGCGTCGTGGGCAAGGATGGTGTCCCACACTCCCCGAGTTCTGAATGCTCAACGCAGCTCCCAGCAAAGAGTCAAGGCACAGTGAACAAGATCACAGCTGATTTAAGGTATAATTTCCAAGCAATGAGCAGAGTTTCACTAGCATATACTATATCTTCAGTTACTGGATAAAAATGCTTAAACCAACTGCTCTTTTCTCTGCAACAGATGGTCTCCAGAGGTGACATTCCAAACGCAGGCTCTGCTTGGGTTCAAAAGTCAGCTCTGTAAAAGAGTCCTTATCTCCAAGAAACAGACATTGAAATATTTATGGATGGCATGGTTATCACATCTGAGATTTGCTTTCAAAAGAATTCCTGGGGTGTGACGGGGGTATGAGAAACAGCTTGCATGGATGATTATTGAAGCAAGGAAGATAACGGACTTATGACCTTGTCGTGCCTACTTTTGTATATTCTCAAACTTTGCAAGGACACAGTTTCCCACCCATTCCTTCTCACACTCAAAGCCAGAGTAATCCTTTCAAACCAGGGATATGACCATATCATTCTCCTATTTCAAATCCCCACTGCCCTGTGGAAGAAAAAAATCTGAAAGAGGCAAACGTTGCTTAATTCCCACCACACCCCGGGCTGCAAATGCTTATCAGTTCCATGGGAAGAAAATGAAATACGGATTGAGCCTGTGATTACGTCTTTGGTTCTTCCAGCGATCAGCTTTCCTCCTCAGGGAGCAGAGTTCACAGATATTTTCCCTTCTGCACTCATCTTATCGCAAAGCAATTACAAGTGATGAATGTAACATCTCAGGAATCATTGGCCCTACATTCTAAGCAAAGAGAAGAAGCTTCACGCAGCAATTCCCAAACCAGCGGCTGTTTGTTATGTATGCAACCTACACGTAATTGGCATTTTGCATTCTACTTTGTTGGGTATGCCTAAAGTTGTCTGCATTGGGATTTTCCTAGGACGCAGATAATGAAAGCGTTCTCCATCTCCTAAAGCAAACAAATTCTATAATGCAAACCTCGAAGGTCACGTTTCCCAGGGGTGGACATATTTAAACCATTTGTCATAGGATCAGCTTTCCTTACAGCTAATCCTCCAGCAGCTGAGCCAGCCCTGTGGCATGTCAGACTGCCTCTGACCAGCCTGAGGGCTGATAGGGAAGGCGGCAGGGAGTGGGACTGACCACCTTGATCAGCCACAGCTGCTGTTGGTTACCATGAGCTAAGTGAAATTTGTCACAGATGGGACCAGCAGCCAGACATCCCCATCATTTAATTCTGAGCAGCACTCCTATTTGATGAAAAGGAGGCAGAGTTTTTTGAGATACCCCTGGCCATGCTTAACTCACTCTGTAGCAAATTAATTTACCTGCTCTGGTAGTCTTAGCACACAAACCCATATTTTTCTAAAATCAGGGATGTGATTCAGTTGACTCTTTGTGGACAGCGGACTTAGGACTGCAGGTAAAGCCCTAGGTATCCTTTCAGGAGAAGAGAATATGTTTTAACAAAACATGACAACAGCAATCAAAAGTCCACAAAAGTCCAGCATCAAGAATGGCTCGTGGGGCTTTTAAAAAACAGTTTTCCCTGTTCCCTCTCCAGTTCTTTGGGTCACCACTTGCCATTGTGCCTCATCCATCCTGGGCCATCTGTGGTAGCTATAGGTCTATGATGTACCATTTTACCACTGTTCTGTGCATTAACTTCAAATACCCAAGTCAAAACCATTATACACGTACATCAAGTCAAAACCATTAACCATGTACATCAAATCCTTGCTATCACGAATGTCCCTGGAAAGCTGATATCAACTACCTTAGATAGAAGACAAGAGAAAAAGGAAGAACAATGAGAACAAAACAATGTACATAAGTGGGGCTAATGCAGTGGTTCTCAAACAGGGGTGACTTTGCTCACAAGAGAACATCTGGCAACCCCTGGAGCCATTTCTGGTGTCACACATGGAGGAAGAGGGACTTGCTGCTGGCATGTAGTGGTAGAGACCAGAGAGCTGCTCAATATTTTACAATGCACAGGAAAACCTCTCCCTATTCCCCTCCCCTCAAAAACCCCAAACGAAGAATTCTCTAGCCCAAAATGACCTTGGTGCTGAGGAGGAGAAGCCTTGGGCCAGATGCTAGCGCCTGCTGAGGATCTGAGCAAAGCTCTCTTTTGTTTAAAAAGTAATTAGCAAGTGCTGCAGAGGCCAGCACTTAACAGAAACAGAATGAGATAGAATCAGCAGGGGAGCAACAGCTTTGTGGTGAATTACAGTTATCTTCAATGCTAAGCCACCTGATAGGACATCCCAACGGTGAAGTCTGTCCCATACTCTAGGAAGCTCTGGGCAGAGGCAGAAAGGAAATGAGGAAATAGTATAGAGCCAGTTGTACTAATCCAGGCCATACGTGAGAGTGCAGGGCAGGAAGAGTGGGCAGGTATAGCCATTTCTAGATGATGGGTGATGGAGGTGGGACCCAGGCTTTGGAAGCCTCCAAAGCAGTGGTTCTCAACCTGTGGATCATGACCCACAGGAACCGTATTAAAGGGCGGCATTAGGAAGGTTGAGAACCACTGCTTCAAAGGATTGCTGCTGGCATCAGTCATTTGGAATCCAAAGCCTGGGTCCCATCTCCATCACCTATCATCCAGAAATGACTAGAAAGGAGCAAAAATCCTCTATTTTGTCTTGAGCAATTTGTTAAGTGGTGATGATGTTCATGAGAAAGATGCAACCAGGACACAGAGGGGACAGTAAGCAGGTGGCCATGGCCTTTAAGCCAGATATAATAGTAGGAAGAACTGGGGTGGTGGCTGTGAGGACAGAGAAAGGACCTGAGAACGACTTGGGCAGCCTCTCTGTACGGCTGCTTTTGCTTCCTCACAACATGGTGGTCGGCTTACCTAGAACCCAGGTCCCATGAGAGAGAGGCAGGAGCCAGACACACACAGTCACTTCTGCCCGACCCAACTGGTCACATAGCCCTCTTTGATGTGGGAAGGGGGCTGCAAGGGCATGGACACCAGTTGGCCAGCATCACAGGAGAATATCTTGGGGCTCTGGCTGTTGCACCCCATCTCATTCCTGAGTCCAGGATGCCTTCCGTCACTAACCCAATATTGTGCAGAGAATTTCTTCTGAAACCAGAGAAGGACAAGTATTTGAGCAAAAACAGCATTTGTTTTCTCAGAAGACAATTTCCATGATTCTAATGTGTTGTTTGCCAATAAAAAAAAAGTCTATTCCCAGATTTCACTTTTGCTATTTACATGATTTCATTTAACAAGTATGTGTTGTTTGTCTCTTCTTCTAGGCAGTACTGTACGAGAAGGCAGGGATGGAAAGTGTCCAGGGGCGCAAAATGGGACAGGCAAGATGGGGTCCAAGCTTCCGCCACATGCAGGAGCCTGATCTCATATAGATAACCTGCCTGAACTTGTGGGGCTGAAAATCTCCTGGAGGAAAGAGACAACTGATAAGTTACTTTACAAATTAAAGATGTGATTTCGAGAGCAATCTGATCTATGCAGAATTTAAAATAAAGGAGTGTGATGTTTTAGTCAGGCCACCTGGAAATGCCCTCAAGAGACAATGATGTCAGAGCTAAGATGGAATGAGGAGAAGTGGAACATCCAGGAAAGAGATTTCCTGGCTGAGGCAAGACCCTGCAGGTGCAAAGCCCTGGGATGAGAATGAGCCAGGCCCCCTGAAGGCCCCTGAACAATCCGATTTCACACCAAATGACTATGTATTCTGGAAGGTCCGACCAGGGGGTCAACGGCTGTGCTGCTATGTTCTCCTCTGACGGGATGGTCAGAGCTCCCATCTTCAGGCCGTCCCAGCTATGAGCTGTGCCTTCTTGGGAAAGTCATTTAACCTCTCTGTGCCTCACTTTCCCTACTCACAAAATCAATATATTAATTCACAGGTCACTGGAAGAGTTAAATGGGGATGTGAATGAAAGTCACTAAGCCTAGTGTGGGGAGTATAGTCCCCTTCAAGTATATTTTTTTAATTAGTCATTGATCATTCTTGTTCTTCTGTCTGTTCTGGGAAGGACAAGATGGGGACTTCAGGGGATCCAGGAGAGGCCACAGCGGCTGCTGTCTGGGGAGTGGGCGTGTTGGCAAGGTTACGCTGGATCTATACTTATTGGATATTTGTTGTATTTATCCATGAATATTTATGCTAATATAGAAATAGTATATGTTGACCGTCCATGTTCTATATTAATGTTCTATTAATGCTTCTTTAAAATTTTTTATTTTGGGGTGGTGCCTGCGGCTCAGTGAGTAGGGTGCCGGCCCCATATACTGAAGGTGGCGGGTTCAAACCCAACCCAGGCCAAACTGCAACCAAAAAATAGCCGGGTGTTGTGGTGGGTGCCTGTAGTCCCACCTACTCAGGAGGCTGAAGCAAGAGAATCGCCTATGCCAAAGAGTTGGAATTTGCTGTGAGCTGTGACACCATGGCATTCTACTGAGGGCTACAAAGTGAGACTCTGTCTCTAAAAAATAAATAAATAAAATAAAATAAAATAAAATTTTTTATTTTTAATTATTATGGGTAGATAATAGATGCATATCTTTATAGGGTAATGTTATGTTTTGATACAGGCATACAATGGGGAGTAATCAAATTGGGGTAACTGGGATATCCATCAACTCAAGCAGTTATCATTTTTTTGTGTTGGGAACATTCTGGTTCTACTCTTTTTTTTTTTGCAGTTTTTGGCCGGGGATGGGTTTGAACCCCCCCACCTCCAGCATATGGGGCTGGCGCCCAACTCTTTTGAGCCACAGGTGTTGCCCTTGGTTCTATTCTTTAGTTATTTTGAAGTGTACCCTAACTTATTGTCGATTATAGTTACTGTGCTGTGCCATCAAATATTGTTCATTCTGTCCCTGTAACTATATGTTTGCACCCATTCACCGTCCCATTTTTCCGCCCTCCTGTTTCTCTTCCCAGCCTCTGGTAACCATCATTCTACTCTGTCTCGGTGAGAGCAATTGTTTTTAATACAGTGAACTCCCCATTGTCCGGAACTCAAATAATTGGCATTCTCAAGCAAACGGCCTACGACTCAGCCAAAAAATAAAAAAAAAAAATAAAAAAATCAGAGCATAAACTTGGTGCTGTGTGGTCAGGAAGGCGATGCTCCATCAGTCACTCCCGTGGCTCTCACTTCCCTGCAGCAGTTTTAAGTGCCAATGTAACCTGAAGTTATTAAAAGATGGCAGTGAAATTGAAACGTGTGTTGATGGCCATTTGACTAAAATTGTGTACTACATTTATAACACTGTCTTATAATACAATAAAACTGTAACAGTAAGCAAAGTTTGTCTTTTAATTTGCTTTTAATCAGTATATTTAATGTTAATATCAAATCAATACTGAGTTTGTGATATACTGTGGTATAGTGTGGGTTGTAGTGTTAGCAAGGCCTATTTTTATTTATTTTTATTTTTTGAGAAAGTCTCATTTTGTCATCCTTAGTAGAGTGCTGTGGCATCATAGCTCACAGCAACTTTGAACTGTTAGGTTCAAGTGATTCTTTTGCCTCATCCTCCCTGGTAAGTGAGACGACAGGCACCCCCCACAATGCCTGGTTATTTTTAGAGAAAAATGTCCCAGTCTGGCTCAGGCTGGTCTTGAACTCATGAGCTCAGGCAATCCACTTGCCTTGGCTTCCCAGCATGATAGGATTACAGGGGTGAGCCACCACTCCTGGCCATGAGGCCTATTTTTTTTTTTTTTTTTTTGTAGCCGTCATTGTTTGGCGGGCCCTGGCTGGATTCAAACCCGCCAGCTCAGGTGTACATGGCTGGCGCCTTAGCCCATTAAGCCACAGGCGCTGAGCCCAATGAGGCCTATTTTTAATAGTAATTCTCAAGCAACTGGAAACTCCATTTATCCAGAAGCTACCGACCCACATGGGTGCTGGATAATTGGGAGATTACTGTATTTAGCTCACACATATGAGCGAGAATGTGTGAGATTTCTCTTTCTGTGCTTGGCTTATTTCACTTAACATAATGTTCTCCAGTTCCATTCATGTTGTTTCAAATGGCAGGATTTCATATTTTTTTTGTGACTATATATTATATTGTTGTGTGCATGCACCACAATTTCTTTGTCCATTCATCCACTGATGGAAACTCAGATTGATCCCATACCTTGGCTGACGTGAATAGTGCTGCAATAAACATGGGAGTGTAGACATTCTTTGGTTTACTGAATTCCCCTCCTTTGGACATGTGCCCAGCAGTGGGAGTGCTGGGTCATATAATGGTTCTTGTGTAGTTTTCTGAAGAACCTCCACTCTGTTCCCTGTAGTGGTTGCACTACTTTACACTCCCATGAACACTGTGCCAGAACTTCCCTTTCTCCAAATCTCACCACCACTCATTATTGACTGTCATTTGTTGTGGGTTTTTTTCTGAGACAATCTCACTCAGTCACCCTGATGTTGAGTGCTGTGGAGTCATAACTCATGGCAACCTCAAATTCTTGGGCTAAAGCAATCCCCTTGCCTCACCTTCTCCAATAGCCAGGACTACAGGCACCCACCATAATGGATGATGAGACTGTGTAACTCCTGACAATGGGTGCCTGTAGTCCTGGCTATTGGAGAAGCTAAGGCAAGAGGACTTTCTATTAGCTAGTTTTTCTATTTTTCTTTTTTTTAGACAGAGTCTCACTTTATTGCCCTTGGTAGAGTGCCATGGTGTCATATCTCACAGCAACCTCAAACTCTTAGGCTCAAGCAATTCTTTTGCCACAGCCTTCCAAGTAGCTGGGACTATAGGAGCTTACCACAATACCCAGCTATTTTTAAAGACAGGGTGTCGCTTTTACTCAGGCTGGTCTCGAACCCGTGAGCTCAGGCAATCCACCCATCTTGGCATCCCAGAGTGCTAGGATGCTAGGATTACAAGCAAGAACCACCAAGCCTGGCCCATTAACTATCATTTTGGTAAAAGCCGTATTAATATTTCTTTATTGACTTGGCGCCTGTAGCTCAATGGGCTAAGGCGCTAGCCACGTACACCTGAGCTGGCAGGTTTGAATCCAACCCAGGCTCGCCAAACAACAATGGTGGCTGCTACCAAAAAATGGCCGGGCATTGTGGCGGGGGCCTGTAGTCCCAGCTACTTGGGAGGCGGAGGCAGGAGACTCGCTTGAGCCCAGGAATTGGAGGTTGCTGTGAGCTGTGATGCCATAGCACTCTATCCAGGGTGACAGTTTGAGGCTCTGTCTCAAAAAAAAAAATTTCTTTATTATTATGTATGTACAGTCACATATTGCTTAATGATGGAGATACAGTTGATGAATGCGTCATTATGTGACTGTCATTGGGTGAGTACCACATAGCGCCCTTACACAAGCCTGAATAACACAGCCCACTGCACACCTTAGTGGCATGGTGTAGACTGCTGCTCTTGGCTAAACACCTGTGAAGCATGTGACTGTCCTGAATCCTGCAGACAACTGTATTTATGTACCTAAACATATCTAAACACAGAAAATGCGCAGTAAAAATATGGTGCTATAATTTTACCGGACTGCCATTATATATGTGGTTCTCCACTAACTAAGGTTATGCAGAGCAGGGTTGTACTTAAAAACCAATGATCACTGAGTGCTCACTGCTGCCAGCTGCTCCCTCGGTGGTACTTGTGGATGTGCTAATTGAACCCATGCACATACACGGACAATAGGGTCAAAGCTATTTTTATTGCATGATACATGGGTAAAAATTGACAGTAGGAAAATAGCAAAGGGGACATCATAGATGAAGAGAGATCAACCAGGAGGTCTCTATGGCACTCTGGGGGCAGGGACAGCAGTCCGGGCTTGGGTCTTGGCCACTGAGATAGAAGGACATGGGGCGCTCTGGACGTGGATCCAATAGGATGGAGGAGAAGAATAGGACAGGGTGACTTGGGAGGGCGCTGAGGGGCAGAATGAGCCTGTGTGTATCCAATCTCAGGCCAGCACGCAGGTGTAAAGTGACTGGGGGATGTTCAAATGTAAATAATCATTGTTGCAAACAGAGAGGGGAGACTTGTGTCTGCATGTTAAAGTGAGACTGTAACTCCTGACTGGCTGTGCATCCTGGGGAAGCCCATTCACCCTCTCTGCACTACAGTTCCCTTCTCTGTAAAAGAGAAGAAACATGGTTGGTCTCTCGAGGAGGGGCCCTCACACCTGGGGGCAATTAGGCTCTGGATTCTCAGCCTGAGTGTGATCTCGGCTCTCCCTCTCCCAGCTGGCTTGTTGTGCAATTTCCTGAATATCAGTGTCCAAGTCTGTGTGTTAGAGGAAAGAAAGAAGTTCCCCACCCAGGCACTGTGTGAGAATTTGAAGAATTTTACACAAGTTAAAAAAACATAATTATATATGATATATAAAATATAATTATAAATAATTTATAATAAATACAAGCATAGTTTATAGAAAACATAAGTCCTGAGCATGCCTGATACATAGTAGGTGAGCAGTTAATGCTGCTGGTCATTGTGAATTCAGCTCTATTTTCAAGGTTACTCAGTGTAATATTTGCAAACCACTTAGTGCAGATGTGGTAATGGGAAGGCTGCTGCAAATTCATGAAGACAACAGGGGCAGTGGGTGCCAGGGAAGGATGGAGGGAGGATGGGAGTTATTGTTTAGAGCAGCAGTTCTCAACCTGTGGGTTGCGACCCCTTTGGGGGTCGAATGACCCTTTCACAGTGGTTGCCTAAATATATCCTGCATATCAGATATTTACATTACGATCCATAACAGTAGCAAAATTACAGTTATGAAGTAGCAACGAAAATAATTTTATGGTTGGGGGTCACCAACATGAGAAACTGTAATAAAGGGTCGTGTCATTAGGAGGATTGAGAAGCACTGGTTTAGAGGGTGCAGAGTTGCAAATTTGCAGGATGGAAAGAACTCTGAAAATGGATTGTGGTGATAGTTGCACAATGATATAAATATCCTTAATGCCTCTGAACTATACACTTAAAAGTGGTTGAGGGGTTAAATTTTTTTTTTTTTTGAGACAGAGCCTCAAGCTGTCACTCTGGATAGAGTGCTGTGGCATCATAGCTCACAGCAACCTCCAATTCCTGGGCTCAAGCGAGTCTCCTGCTTCCACCTCCCAAGTAGCTGGGACTATAGGCGCCGGCCAAAATGCCTGGCCTTTTTTTTTTTTTTTTTTTTTTTGATTGCAGCCATCATTGTTTGGCGGGCCCAGGCTGGATTCGAACCCGCCAGCTCAGGTGTACATGGCTGGCACCTTAGCCCATTGAGCCACAGGTGCCGAGTCGACGGGTTAAATTTTTTAACTTTGTTTTTTTAATTGGCAAGTAAAACTCATATATATGGTGCACAATATGATGTTTTGAAATACACTGCAGAATGGCTAAATCAAGTTTATTAACATAGGTATTACCTCACATACTTACCATTTTTTCATAGTGAGGACACTCAAAATCTATTCTCTTAGTAATTTTTAAGTATATAACATGCTGTCTTTAATTATAGTGACCATGCTGAGCAGTGGACCTCAAGCATTTATTCCTCTGTCTGGCTGAATCTTTGTATCTCTCCCAGCCCCTGGGTGCCTGGGGTGCTAGAACCAGGAGCAAGAGCCAAACACTCTTGTGGGTTAAAGTTTTGTCCTTTATTGCCAAGTTTCAGAATCCCAGGAAGACAGGGAGATTGCCCTCAAAGCCTCCCTTGCTTTGAGAGAACTTCACAGAGTTCTCGCATCCTCCCCCAGGGTCACCACCTTGAGCCACATGTTATTTGGCCTCTGATCTCAGGCTGTGGGACTCTCTGCTACATTTCTCACCTGTACATGTTCCATTTGCTGTTTCTTCTTCAGCCTAGGGTCATGATGGCCTTCACAGTGTCGGAACCAGGGGAGGACTGGCTGACGTGTGTGTCTGATAACCAGTTAGGTCATTAAGTAACTTCTATAGCTGGGGAAAGGGTTGAGGCTATTTCTCCTCTTACACCTGGAAACCTCTTCTCTCCCCTCTGCTTCTGAGTCTTGCTGTTTTAGATTCCACACGCAAGTAAGATCACATACCTGGCAAGATGGAAAATTTCATGTTATTCTTATTTTACCACAGTTTTTAAGCAGCTAGGCACAGCCTCTGAAGAAATTCTCATGCCACCATAAATCATGAGTTTGAAGCCTTTAAGTCTGAGGAGATGGATAGTATCTAAACTGCATGAAGGCTGTGCCGACACACAGGTCAGCAGGTCAGGAATTCACAAGTAAACATGTCCAAGAACAGTTCATCTTGAAACTTCTCATGCTTAATTCTGAGGTATTTACGATATGTAGATCACATGGATAGCACCTTGTAAACCTCCTGTGATGGATTTTGCTCTTGAGGAAGGTATGTGGATCTCCTTAACAATTTGTTTTTTTTTTCCCTAATAGTCAGTTGTCCACATATCACTGGGCAGATAACTCGTCCTTTCCCCGAGGCTTTTCAGTTGGTTGTTTTGGGACATTAATTTTGTAGTTCTACTTTTTCATTTGAGTAGATTCTATCAAAAGGTCTACCTCTCTTGAGGACACAGCCGCAGTGTCCCACAGCATCAGTTTGATGTCCCTTGCAGGAAGGAGAAAAGAGAAGGCAGCCCCTGATGCTTAGAAGCTGGCCTGGCACTCATGGCCTGGCCCAGCCATGCTGTCATCTCCCTGGAGAAATTCTCACAGAACATGCAGCCTGGATGAGGTTGCTCCAAGTCTGTGATGCACAGTGAGACATGCAAAAAGGAGCAAAGCTGCCTCATAATTGTGTCTAAGCACAAACAAGAACAAGGTCTTAGTGTCACCTACTAATTTCCAAACACTCTCCTGTCTCAGTTACATGAGTGGTGGTTGCTTCTTTACCAATTACAGCTTTACCTTGTTTATTAGTCAGAGCCCTCTAGGAAAATAGGACCCATTAGTTGTTGATGGATGCTTCTTCGTTTACAGAGGGGTTAAGGTCATTGTAACTTGAAAATATAGTAAATAAAAAGTGAACTTTCACACCTAATCTACCAACATCCAAGCTTAGCCTAGCCCACCTTAAATGTGCTTGGAGGCTTGTTGCCTATAGCTCAGTGAGTAGGGTGCCAGCCACATACACTGAGGCTGGTGGGTTCGAGCTTGGCCCAGGCCTGCTAAACAACAATGACAAATGCAACCAAAACATAGCCAGGTGTTGTGGCAGGCACCTGTAATCCCAGTTACTTGGGAGGCTGAAGCAAGAGAATCGCTTAAGCCCAGGAGTTTGAGATTGCTGTGAGCTGTGATGCCATGGTACTCTACCAAGGGTGACATAGTAAGACTCTGTCTCAAAAAACACATAACAAAAAACAAAAAAAAGTGCTTGGAACACCTACATTAGCCTATGGTTGAGCAAAATCATGTAACATAAAGCCTGTTTTATAATAAATTTTAATACATGTATCTCATACATACTATGGAAGTTTTGGGACAGACTGTGTCATGGCCCATTATTTCACTTCCAAGTAACGTAGTTGACAGCATTGTTTCTGATTCACCCCTGCAAGTTTCATTTTGCTCAGCTGATTGGTGTTGCTGGTAGGGCTTTGTTGGATTCTGTCCATGTGGATCTTAAGTTTCTTGATTTTCATGTGTCTCAAAACTTGCAATGACTTATATAGTGCCCTGAAGGTGAAAAACAGTGGTTGTGAGTCCTTGCCTTGTGCTTCTACGGAAGAAATATTGCTTTTGCACCTTCCTAATGTTGAGAAATTATAAGTCAAATTATTTTAAGTCAAGGACCATCTGTATATATGCACAGCTTCTCTCTTGCTCTCTCTCTTAATTTATATAATGTGAGCTAATTCCTTAAATCTCTCACTCTGTCTATCTACATGTGCCATGTATATATTTTAAGGAGTTAGCTCACATGGTTATGGGAATTCACAAATCAGAAACTTGCTGGAGACCCTGGTAAGAGTTAATGCTGCATCACAAATCCAAAGGCCTTGGGCTATCAGAATTATCTCTTCCAGGGAGGACTGAAGTCTTGTCCATTTAATCTTTCTATGATTCATAAAGCCCAATCACATTACAGAGAGCAATCTGCTTTACTAAAAGTCTACTGCTTCAATGACAATTATACCTAAAAATTACCTTCATGGAAATATTAGTTGGGGCTTCAGACTTATAGTGAGGTGTCTAACAGCCTAACCTGACCACATTAGCCACCCCACTTAACCTCAGTCTTTGCTCCTTCTAGCTGAGATTTATTAAAATGCCCAACCCCAAAAAAGTAACATATGGAGTGGGGCAGAGCAAGATGGCAGACCAGAAGGATCATTCAGCTGAGTACTCCTAGAATAGCTGTGAAACAGAGAAAACTCAGCCATATCTGGCATTAGGACCTTACATAGAGTAATGGCTCAGGGAGCACAGTGAGGAGGTGGTGACCTGGATACAGCATATGATCTGGAGTGGTGGAAATCTGATGAAATAGGCAAGTGATTATGACCAGCTGGGATCAGCTGGCGGCCCACAGAAGCCTGTGATGGGAGGAAGCATTTCCTGAGTTTTCAGTTTGGGGGGGAAGTTAACATTAAGTGGAAAGCTTAGAAGAGTGAGTGGACTTGAACAGTATTCAGCAGCCAGATTTGAATGCTGGTTACAATGGACTTGCCATAGGTTTAGTGGCTGACAAGGCAGACATCCTGAGAAGTCTTGGTGGCCAGGGGGCTGCCATTGTGGGAAGGTTGGAAGAAGGTCTTAGCAAGGGCCTCAAGCATGGCTATCTTAATTCTGCCTGCCGGGATCAGAGCTCCACTCTTGGGACAGGCTTAGGGACTCCTGCACCCCACAAAAACTGGAGTCAGAGAGACAGATCTGCCCCTAAAGGATTCTTGTGAGCTTTAAGATCCCAAACCGGCAGGGTCTGAAGGCTGAGAAAACAATCAGGCAATTGCTGAAGGCAACTAAGTTTGGAATAAGGACCATAGAAACATCACAGCACTGCCTGGTGTCCTGGTGACACATTGCAACATATTGTCATCAAGAGCAAGGACTTCTGTAGCTGGGTGTTGTGGTGGGCACCTGTAGTCCCAGCTACTCAGGAGGCTGAGGCAGGAATTGCCTAAGCCCCAAAGCTAGAGGTTGCTGTGAGCTGTGATGCCATAGCACTCTACTGAGGGCAACAAAATGAGATTGTATCTCAAAAAAAAAAAAAAAAAAAAAAGCAAGGACTTCTGTTCAAAACAAAGGAGGCAGTGAGAAGTAAAAAGGAGGACAAAGGAGGCGGTGAGAAGTAAAAAGGAGGAGAAGGAGGTGAATAAGAAAAAAGAGCACATGAGGAGGTACCAACAGAAAAATTCAGGCAACATGAAAAATCAAAACAGAGGAACTCTCCCAAGGGAAAATGAGGCAGCTATTGCAGAAGACTTCACCTATAAGGAGTTAATGGACCTGGCAGAAAGGGAATTTAAAACATGGATGATGAAGACAATAAAAGGAATGGATGAGAAAATGAAAAGACAGAACCAAAAGTCAGATGACAGATATGTAGAATATAGCAAGGATATAGCAGAGCTTACGGAAATGAATGAGACAATCAGGGAATGTAAGATGCAGTAGAAAGTATCAAAAATAGGTTAGACCATGAAGAAGAAAGAACCTCAGAGCTAGAGGATAAAGTTTTCAAGTTAACCCAGGTAGTTAAAGAGGCAGAAAAGAAGAGATAGAAAGAAGAACAGGTGCTTACAGAACTACAAGACTCCTTGAAGCATTCAAATATACAAATAATGGGGATTCCTGAAGGAGAAGAAGATTGTCCCAAAGGAATAGAAGCCCTGCTGGAGACTATCATAAAGGAAAACTTCCCAAGTTTTACTAAAGACCCCAACACACTACTTTCAGATGGATATAGAACCCCTAGTCATCTCAACTCAAACAGAGATTCTCCAAGAGACACTGTAATTAACTTGTCCAAAGTCAAGATGAAAGAAAAAATTCTGCAAGCAGCCAGGAGTAAGCACCAACTGACTTACAAAGGCAGAGCCATTAGGACGACAGCAGACTTTTCAACTGAAACCTTCCAAGCCAGAAGAACATGGTCATCCACCTTCAAAATTCTTTTTTTTTTTTTTTAGAGACAGTCACTTTGTTGCCCTTGGTAGAGTGCCATGGCATCACACAGCTCACAGCAATCTCCAGCTCTTGGGCTTAGCCGATTCTCTTGCTTCAGCCTCCCAAGTAGCTGGGACTACAGGCGCCCACCACAATGCCCAGCTATTTTGTTGCTGTTGTTGCAGTTTGGCTGGGGCTGAGTTAGAACCCACCACCCTTGGTATATGGGGCCAGAGCCCTACTCACTGAGCCACAGGTGCCACCCGCCTTCAATATTCTTTAACAAAAAAATTTTCAGCCCAGAAATCTGTACTCTGCTAAACTAAGCTTGAAAATTGATGTAGAAATAAAATCTTTTGCAGATATACAAGCACTGAGGAGAATCACCACAAGACCAGTTCTACAGGAAATACTTAGACCTATTCTCAACACTAACCACTACAATGGAGCACCAGGAAAGTAAACACCCAGAAGCTAAAGGTCAAAACCTAGCTTCCACAATGGTCCACAGGGCAAAACTACACAATGAACTTACAGAAAATAAGATGAATAGACCTCCACTACACTTATCAATTCTCTCAATAAATGTCAATGGACTGAATTCATCACTGAAGAGGCACAGGCTGGCTGATTGAATATAAAAGCACAAGCCATCCATATGCTGTCTCTAGGAGACGCACCTAGCCTTGAAGGAAAAATGAAGACTCAGAGTTAAGGGATGGAAAACAGTATTTCAAGCAAATGGAAATCAGAAGAAAGGAGGGGTTGCAATCTTATTTTCAGATACAAGTGGATTTAAAGCAACTAAAATTAAAAAAGACAAAGATGGACACTTTATACTAGTCAAAGGAACAATTCAACAAGAAGACATTTCAATTTTAAATATTTATACACCTAATTTAAATGCTCCCAGATTTATGAAACAGACCTTGATGGGTCTGAGCAATATG
>CAUYRH010074269.1:0-20501 GCA_963574655.1 Perodicticus potto
AGCAGCCTGAACTAAGACCCTGGGTCATTTCTCATATAGGTGTCTGCATTCATCCTTTGTTGCACCAGATCATAGGTCCTCAGACCTCAGAGAAGCTGAGCAATTCTCCAAAACTGTGTGGATCCAGAACTGCACATGGCATATCTCAATCCTGCCCCACCACTGGTGTGTTGTTTATTTTCAATTATAGATTCTGTTTCTTCTTTATGGAATTTATCTGCATCTTACTGCATCTTACTGATGTACACTCATTCAGTTCTGCCCAGTCTCTGAATGGTTTGTGACAGCAGGTTTGTGATTCCACCAGGACACCCAGGACAGCATCTGCACATGGGGTCTCTCTGAATTTCACACAGTAATGGTCAGACTGTTCCCGCGTTTGCCTTCCTCCCAGACTTTTACCAGAACACTGTGTTTTTAATTCTCATGTATTGTAGTAAGCATCATTTTGGAACTGACGTCAGTAAGTGATGTGTCCATTCTGCAATATGAGTAAATTCTAGTTGACAATTTATCCCTTTGAGGCCCTACCCCAGGCAGAATCACACAGCTCACTGAAGAGAGTGTAATGAGTTTACACAGGAGCAGGCAGCTGATGGCACCAGGTGGGAGAGCTCCTGGGACTAGCAGGAGGCTGTTATCCCTCTAGACTGAAGAGACAGAAGAAGGGGGTTGTTTCTAAAACCCAACAAAGCTGTAGTCTTAGAAGGGGGTTACAGAAGATATGCAGCTGTGGGCAGAGGAAGGCAGGCATTACCTCAGCACAGCACACAGGGAAGATCAGGGTGACAAATGCCTTGAGTTCTCACTCCACTAGCACAAAGATACCTGCCAGGCCTCCTCCTGTCAACCTCTGGAAGCCAGAGGACAAGGACCCCATGTGATGTGTCCTATGAGGGTAACAAGAAACATACATGATGCTCCAGGTTGGGACATGATGAGTAGACAAAGGAGGACAATTAGGATGCTGAATGATGGAGATTCTGTGAAAAAAAAGGCAGGCTGAGTGTCTTCTGCTGTAAGAAGAAATGGTGGGAAAATGACGTTGTCAGGCTTATTCTGTAAGGTCTCCTGGGTTCAATCTAGGGGAGAAGGAGAGGAAATGACTGCAGGTAAACAAGACTGAGGAGCTGCCTGTGAGAAATCTCCAACACAGAGTGTGGAGAGTCTCCGTCAGTCAGAATGGACAAGCACAGACTGGGCATCCACTCAAATGGGACATTGTAACAGGGATTCAGCTCTGGACTAGAGGACCCATGTTCATTCCCTGAACGTGCATCAAAGTCTAAGTCCAGAGACGGGGTCCGGTGGTAAAGGACAACGTTTCCCTCAGCATCTCCAGCACACAGGGGCTCATGGCCTGTGGGAATAATCTGCTAGAGGAGGGGCCTGTGAGCCCCCATGAATCCTCCCCCAAAGCCCGAATTAACCTTTTATCCCAGTGAGTACTTTGTCACATGCATTTTGTGTTCCTGGGCATGGCTCTTGTTTGCCTCACTCACAGCTTCCAGTTTCACAGGGTCCACACGTCCTCATTTGTTGGGTTGACATGTGGAAAGTCTCTCCCAGCCCTGCAGGGGCCATCAGAACACTAAGTATTATGTTCAGCAGGGAATAAACATATTTTTCTTTAATAGCTAATCACTTATCTATTTTTATAATAAGTCCATGTGCTGTGGTGCTTATCTGTAGCTTAGCTATTGCAGAGGCTGAGGTGGCAGGGGAACTGGGACCTGGAGTTCCACTCCAGCCTGGGCAGGAGAGTGAGACCTTGCCTCTAAATAAGTAAATAAACAGCCCAGGTGGGGCAACTCACACCTGTAATCCCAGTGCATTGGGAGGCTGAGGTTAGAGGGTACCTGAGGCCAAGAGTTTGAGACCAGCCTGGGTAACATACTGAGACCCCGTAATTACCCAGGTGTAGTGTCACGCACCTCCAGGTCCCAGCTACACAGGAAGTTGAGGTGGGAGGATCACTTGAGCTGGGGATTTTCCAGGTTGCATTGAGCTAGGATCAAGCCTGGGTGAGAGAGCGATACCTGTCTCTCAAAAACAAATGAATGTACAAATAAAATAAAATAAAATAAAATATTGTCCAAGTACCATTCTATATATCTTAACTCACTTCCCTACAAGATTGTATACTTTATGAAGTAATCAGTTGGTTATTTATTTATAAGTAATAAAAGCAGAGTCTTGCTATTTGGCAAAAAATAAAGTGCATTGGGAGTATTGGATATAGAGTATAGAATCACAGGTGCAGCCAAGCGAAATAAGGTTCAAAACAAGTGGGAACCAAGGGATCACCTGGCTGTGGGCAACAGATAGTGATTTCTCTTATGAGGGAACAGCCATTGGAATAAAAATTAAATACTCCCACAACCTTCAGACCTTTGCCACTTCTTAGGACTCAAATTCCTGGGAGAACAGACCCAGCTATTCTAGCTCAGGCCTTCTCTCCACTCCTTCACTAGAGGAAACAATAATTTGTCAACAAGCCTGCCATGCTGAGTCCAGATGGCATTTGCAGGCCCCCTAATGTGAACCAGGTGCACTTCAAATGACGACCATAGCATATGTAATTTTCTGATAAATATTTACTACACATTTACTTTTGCCCACAAGCAAAAAAGTGGGTTTCTTTTTATGGGCCAACCCTCAGAGAGCAACTCCTCCTCAGGGTGATGTATATCATCTCTGCTTCACAGTGTGATCAGGAAGGAGACTTTGCGGAGGTTGGAGTATCTCAGCTCTGGGTCAGGAATAGCAGTAAAGGAAGAGGTTTAGGGGGATGGAGTACCAGAGGGTGCCTGGATGCCTCTGCAGCTGCATCAATGGAGCCTTCTCCCACTTCCGTCCCCATGCCTCAGAGCCAGAACACCTGTTCTCCCTGGACTGTCTGCCAAGGTAGCAAAAGTTGTGGAAATTATCCCCTACAATGGTTAGGATATGTCATGGGTAATATTGTTTTCTCGTATAACTAAAGGAATAATAAGAGGATATGTAAGTACAACACTAATTAAGAAGAGTAGAATAAGGAATAATTTTTGATTAATCTAAAAAGGGCAAGAACAGAAAAAATAATGGAGCAAACAAGAAAAGAGATTTAGCAAGTTGCAGACTTAAACCCAACCATGACACCTATTACATTAAACACGATGGACTCAAACACTCCAATTGCGAAACAAATAGGGCAGAGAATTAGCTATCAATAGCTATGGGCTGTTTATAAAATACACACTTTCAGTAGAATGTACAGAAAGTATGAAAGTAAAAAGACTGGAAAAAATACCAGACAAACATTCGTGAAAAACTACTTGGGGACACCCTTTAGAAAAAGTACAGGACATGGATCTCCTCAGACCCAGAGCACATGGAGACAGTGCACAGCATCATTAATATAGTTTCCCATTGGATCTGGTTTGATCCTTGAAACAGTATCATGCCCTGAACTTGACTCTAAGTGAGTGCATAATAGATATTAAGTGACTGAAGAAATAAACCACTGAGTAATTCAAGTGATATTCACATTTACATTTTACAGATGAGAGTCAACATCTCAGAAAAGTAAAGTAAAATAGAGTTAAGTCATCCAGACAACAGAATCAAGGAGACACATTCCTGTCCTAAAGCAATCAGAGCTCTATTGGGGAGGGGGAGAGCAGATATCGTGCATGTCAAATATGCTAATTACTAAAACTGGATTTGATACATCTAAGGATATGCTAAAGAAAGAAGTAATTGAATGTGGGCATAATGGGAGAAAATTGACTTGTTTAAAAGATGGGTAGAATCTTTAAGGACAAAATATAGAAAGAAGAGTAAAAGAAGCCTTATTTGCATCAAAGTCAAAGATGAGCTCAAGTGTGGAGGTGAGAAAATGCCTGTCTCAGTGCTGCCCCCCGACCTAGGCGAAGCCCAGACAAGCAGGACCCTGGCTGGGTCGCACCTCTGGGCTTCTCCACCTGGGAGATTTGAGGTCCAGGAGACATTTTGAAAAATCTGTGACATTTCCAGTCCTCAAGTGAGGGAGAGGTGAGAAAGGGGGAGTGGTTGCTACTGGCAAACCTCCTACGATGCACTGGACAGCCCCCACTATAGAGAAATGTCTGGCCCAAAGCATTAATAATGTCCATGTTGAGAATCCACACCCTACAGGTAGGTGCTGTCATGTCCTCACCATCTCACAAATGAAGAAATTGAGGCACCAGGAGGAAAAGTGCCCATGAGACCAGGCACTGGGCTGTGACTTCATGTGATTTAGGGAGTGAGTTTGGTGTGGTAAAAGACAACATGATCAACAGCAATGAGGTAATTGGCTAGGAAATCTTTGTATGCTCTCAGGATACTCTCTCAGTCTCTCCAGTCATTAAGCCACAACTTAAGCTCAGAAGGTGAAATTTCCACCTTGATTCTCCTGCCTGATTCACCCTGCTTTTCACAGCCCTGTCAGTCTCCTCCTACAACTCTATCAAAAGGGGCACCTGCTTGCACTCATCATCCCCACCATGGGCAAAAGGGCCACAAAACTAAAGGACAAGACCTGGCAGGAACCCAGTGACCTCCACCAACACACTGAGATGCCTCCCAAAAAGGCCAAGACTAGGTCACCCTCACAGTCCTTCTGCCCTCAGGCTCCAGGATTCCCTCACCTGCAGTGGCACCTGCTCACCACCGGGGCTCCGGGCACTGTGGGCTCTGCACTTCACATGTAGCCCACAGTACTCTTTCTACCCCTGAGCCAGCAGTTCCTAATGGGACAGCCTAGCAGGAAGTCTGAGAGACCCCCAGGCCCAGCACTGAAACATGTGGCTAACTGGACCCTGAGGCCTCCAGGCTCGAGGAAGCCCCCTTCCTCTCCTACTTCTGGGTCCAGGGTCCAGACCAGCTCTTGGGTTATCCTTGCTCCTGCCTGGAGCACTTGCCCCTGGAAATGAAGATCCACACTTGGAGTAGACTGCCCTGGCCTTCCTGTGCACCCCCACTCCCCCCACCAGGCTCCTTCACACCCTAGCCTCTTCCTTCGCTACCCCAGCGGATCTTCTTCTCCATGCGGAGTAGGTGGTCTCTTCCTCAGTGTGAGAGCATCTACCCACCCTCTATAGCCTTGGGTTCCACTACCACATCCTCCATCTGCCACAGGACCCTCCCAGAGAGGGGAAATCCATGTTTAAATTCCTTTGTAATTAAATCTCAGTACAAGGTCAGCAATGCTGGAAATTCTGTAAAGAGAAACCAAGTGAAATGATAAGATTGTTTTATTGATTACAAAATCAAAGCAGACTGAGAAATGATATGCTAATTACCAAAGTCATGAACATAAAAAGGATATCACTAATAACCATTTGAAAATTAAAAAGCATTATATAAAAATACTGTGAACAACTTTACGCCAATAAATTAGACCACTTAGATAAGATGGAGAAATTCATAGAAAGACACAAGTTACCAAAACTGACTTAAGGATCAAAAGAAAATCTAAGGCCAGGTGCAGTGGCTCATGCCTGAAATCCCACCACTCTGGGAAGCTGAGGAGAGTAGATTGCCTGAGCTCAGGAGTTAGAGACAAGACTGAGCTAGAGTGAGACCTGGTCTCTGAAAAACCGCCAGGCATTGTGGTAGGTGCCTGTAATCCCAGCTACTCAGCAGGCTGAGGAAAGGGGAGTGTTGGAGCCCAAGAGTTTGAGTTTGCTGTGAGCTATGATGCCACAGCACTCTACTGAGGGCAACAAAATAAGATTCTGTCTAGAAAAAAGAAAAGAAAAGAAAATCTAAATAGAATTATATATTAAACCAGTAATTTAAACATCTTCCCACAAAGAAATGCCCATGGCCAGATATCTTTACTGGTGAATTCTATGAAATATTTAAATAATAGTAAAACAATCCTTCAAAAGCTCTTCCAGACATAGGGCAGGAGGGAAGAATTTCCAGCTCATTTGATGGAACTGGCATTACTCTAATGTAAAAGTCAGAAAATAGCATCATACAAAAAGGAATATGACAGACCAGTATCACCCATGAACATAAACATGAATATTCTTACCAGAACACTGGCAAACTGAACACAGCACCATAGGAAAAGGATTACACTCCATGACCAGTTGGAATTCATCTCAGAAATACAAGGTTGGTTTATAATTTGGAACTCAATCAGCAATGAAAACCTAGACTTTCCTTTCACAATAGCTTCCAAATGAGTAAAATAGGAATAAATCTAAGAAGGGTGCAGTGTTTATACACTTAAAATTATAAAATATTAGTAAGAGAAATTAAAGAAGGCCTAAGGAAATGGACTGGTGTGAGTTTGGAAGATGAATACTATGGTTAAGATAGAAAGTCCCATAAGGGGAAGTGACTGTTTGAGCTAATGCTGTCCCAAATATTGTGAAATGGCAACTCTCACCAAACTGATCTATACATTCAACACAATCCCTATCCAAATCTCAGCAGGCAGTTTTGTGGAAAATGACAAAACAATCCTGGAATGTGTATGAAAATGCAAAGGATGCAGGATCAAATGCAAATTTGATTTAAAAGTTGGAATACAGTGTAAAACTATAACAATCCAAATCATATAATACTGATAGGTAGGTAGATTAATGGAACAGAGTATCAAGAAAGACATTCTTACATTTTTGGTCAATTGATTTCTAACAAAGTTGCCTAGGTAATTTAATGGGAAAATAATAGTCCCATTATTAAAATGGTTCAGATACAATTTAATATCTAAATTAAGTAAGAGATAACTTTAGAAACTCACCTGATAACATATCAAATATTAACTCAAATTACGTAGGCAGAAAGAACTAAAGTATATGTAAGAGTTAAAATAATAAAATTTCCAAAAGAAAATATAAGAGAAAAATTTTGGGACTTTGGGTCTGGCAAAAAATTTTAAGTTAAAACACCAAATTCATAATCCACAAATGAAATACAATAAATTGTACTTAGTGCTTCCCAAAACACCATTAAGAAAACAAAAAGATCAGCCAGGCCAACCAGAGAAAATATCTCCAAATCATGTACGTGATAAAGAACTTATAAACAATAGACGACAAATTCTTAAAACTCAGGAAGATGACAAACAATTGGACTAAAAAATGAACAAAATGTGCAAATACATCCAACTGTTATTTTTACAAATGTGAAAAAACAATTCAATGGAGGAAGGACAGCCTTCCCCAGAAATGGTGCTGAAGCAACAGGGCAACCAAAATAAAATAAAAAGTGAATCTTGGCAGGGTGCAGTGACTCATGCCAGTAATCCTAGTACTCTGGGAGGTCCAAGTAGGAGGATTCCTTGAGCTCTGATCCTTGAGACCTTCCTGAGCAAGAGTGAGACCCCATCTCTACTGAAAATAGAATTAGAGGGGTGCTGTTGCAGGTACCTGTATTCCAAGCTACTCAGGAGGCTAGGGCAGGAAGGATAGCCTAAACTCAGGAGTTTGAGATTGCTTCGAGTGAGGCTGATGCCATGACACTAACCTGGGCAACAGAATAAGACTCTGTTAAAAAAAAAAAAAAGTGAACATTGACCTAAACACCTCACCCTTCACACACACACACACAACATTCAAAATGAATCACAGTTTTAAAAGTGAAACATACATCTAATTTACTACAAGGCTCAAAAAGGAAAAAAAAAAAAACAAAGGAAAGACATTGGAACATGGAACTGGGCAAAAAGTTCTTAGACATGAAAGAAAAAGTATAATCCATAAAAGAAAAAGTTGATAAATTGGGTCTTATCAAAATTAAAAACTTTTGCTCAGTGAAAGATCCATGAAGAACATGAAAGACAAGCCACAAAATGTGAGAAGATATTTGCCAACAACATGTCCAATAAGGACTTGCTTTAGAATATACAAAGAACTCTTAAAACTCAATGGCACAGAGACATAGATCTATGGAACAGAGTAGAAAACCCAGAGATGAAATCAGCTTCATATCACCATCTGATATTCGACAAACCAAACAAAAGTATAAACTAGGGAAAAGAATCCCTATTTAATAAATGGTGCTGGGAGAACTAGTAAGTCACATGCAAAAGATTGAAACTGGACCTGCACATCTCCACTTACAAAAATTGACTCACGAAGGTTAAAAGTTTTAAATCTGAGGGCAGGGGCAAGATGACCAACTGGAATCAGCTTTCCACAGAGGTTCCCATTCAGAAGGAGAGTTAAAGGACAAAAGTTTAGCAAGAAAGCCTGTGGTTAGGACCTGAGACAAGAGAGAAGGATGAAGAATGCACATCAACCCTGCTGAGGTGAGCTACGACCCCAAGGATACAAACAAAAGGTATAAAATCCATAGCCAAGCAGACAGGGTCCCCTCCTCCATGAGAACAGCTCACAGTATACTCCATACAAACAAGAGAGCAGAGTTCAAATATCCTCCCATTTTATCCCATGGGAGAGACCCTCTAAAAACCGGACCTCCTTCCCCCTCTAGGGTGCCATGGCTGTCTCCTGCCAAGCATAAAACCACATATATTCTCTACCTGAAATCTTGAACTCCCAGCACTCCCCTCCACTCTCACCCTGAGGTCTGAAAGCCTGCCCCCCATGGAGTCCAGATTCTTGGGCATTTTCTCAAGGGGTGTGGACAGGGCATGGGCTGTTGCTGATCTGTGCTGATTCTCTGGCACCGGAGTAAGGAGAAGACAGTCAACTGATAGGGAACCGAGACCAGGTAGCAGCACAGACAGGGTTGAGTTGCAGTTTCTGTGAACTCAAACAGCATCTGATCTGCAGGGAAATATAGCCAGGACAGAAACAAATTCTGTGAAGTTGTTCTGTTCTGTCAGCAACATCAATCAGGGGCAGGGCTGGAACTGAGTGAACCGCCCCAGCCCCTATTAAGCACCCGAGGTTGTCAGACCATACCACCCACTGCTGGATAGTGGCAGAGAGTGGCGGGTGTGTGGTTGTAGGAAGGTTTGATTTTCCTTGTCCAATTGTTGCCTGTGGGGAGGTGGGGTGACTTAATTGCTGGTATTTCTCCACAGCTGAGACTTCAACTCAGAGTAACTGATTCACCAGGGTAGGACAGAGACCAGCTGAAAACAGACAGAGCCACATAGCCCCACTACACCAAGAAGGTCCCCAGCTTCTCAGGCCATAGCACTGTACGGGTCCTTGGAAAGCTCTAGGGGAAAAGGTATACACTCCAATCCCAGCTTTTGGGCAAAGGAGTGGCTAGCCAATCACTACTCCTGGAGCTCCTAACCCAACTTCTCCTTATCTACTCATCTAGCAAAATGGTGTAAAAAAATCATGGGGTGGAATCAATGGAAAAGCTCTGGTAACATGAATAACCAGAGTAGATCAACCCCCCCAAGGAACAAATTGGCAGACATGACTGAAGATCCCATTCATAAACAAAAGGCTGAGATGTCAGAAACTGAATTCAGAATTTGGATTGCAAATAAAATCAATAGAATAGAGGGAAAGTTGGAATTAGAAATTCAAGGAGCATTTCAAAAGTTGTCTCAAGAATTCAAGGAATTCAAAGATAAAATCACCAAAGATTCTGACACATTGAGACAAAAATTTGCAGCCCTCAAAGATCTGAGAAATACAGTAGAATCCCTCAGTAATAGAATGGAGCAAACAGAACAAAAGATTTCTGACATTGAAGACAAAGCTTTTGAACACTCCCAAACTCTCAGAGAAGAAGAGAAATGGAGAGCAAAAATGGATCATTCTCTCAGAGAGCTCTGGGATAATTTGAAGAAAACCAATATTCACCTAGGGATCCCTGAAGGCAATGAAGTAGCTTTGCAAGGCACAGAGGCCCTTCTTCATGAGATTATGAAAGAAAACTTTCCAGACATGCCAAGAGATTCTGAAATGCAGACAGCAGACAGTTTCAGAACTCCAGCACAACTCAACCCGAATAAGACATTCCCCAGGCACATCATAATTAACTTCACTAAAGTTAATATGGAGGAGAAAATTCTGAAAGCAGCCAGATGTAAGAAAACCATAACCTACAAGGGGAAGAATATTAGAATGACTGCAGATCTCTCTGCTGAAACCTTTCAAGCTACAGTGGGTGGTCATCCACTTTTAATCTCCTAAAACAAAATAACTTTCAACCCAGGATCCTGTATCTAGCTAAACTGAGTTTCATTTATGATGGAGAAATTAAATACTTTAATGACATTCACATGTTGAAGAAATTTGCCATAACTAAACCAGCTCTCCAGGATATTCTCAGACCTATCCTCTATAATGACCAGCACAATCCTCCACCACAAAAGTAAACTCACTCAGAAACTTTTGATCAAATTCCAACTTCCACAGTGGTGAAAGGATTAGAAATGTCCACTGGACTTTCAAAAAACTCAATACCCAAAATTCTACCAGGCTTATCAATATTCTCAATTAATGTGAATGGCTTAAATTGTCCTCTAAAGAGGAACAGGTTGGCTCACTAGATACAAAAACTCAGGCCAGATATCTGCAGCATACAAGAATCTCATCTTACCTTAAAAGATAAATATAGACTCAGGGTGAAGGGATGTTCATCTATATTCCAGGCAAATGGAAATCAGAAAAAAGCAGGTGTTACAATTTTATTAGCAGACAATAGGCTTTCAACCAACAAAAGTAAGGAAGGATAAGGATGGTCACTTCATATTTGTTAAGGGCAATACTCAATATGATGAGATTTCAAGGATGGATGGAGGGAGGGTAATTGGTGAGATTACACCTACGGTGCATCTTAGAAGGGTACAGGTGAAACTTACTAAATACAGAGTATAAATGTCTGAAACCAATAACTAAGAAAATGCCATGAAGGCTATGTTAAACAGTTTGATGAAAATATTTCAAATTGTATATCAAATTAGCACATTGTACCCCATGATTGCATTAATGTACACAGCTATGATTTAATAATAAAAAATGGTTTAAATCTAAGACACAAAAGATAAAAATTCTGGAAGAAAATATGGGAAACCTCTTGACAATAGTGGCTTGAGGAAAGGTTTTATGAAGAAGACCCCATCAACAATGGCAGCCACAACTGAAATAAATAAATGGGACCTGATGAAGCTGAGAAGCTTCTGCAGAGCCAGGACACAACAATTAAAGCAAATAGACAACCTTCAGAGTGAGAGAAGATATTTGTATGTTATGAATCTGATGAAGGGCTAATACCAGAGAACTCAAACTAATCAGCAAGAAAAGAGCAAAAAATCCCATTTATCATTAGGCAAGAAATACCTCTCCCAAGAAGATGGATGAATGACCAGCAAACACATGAAAAAATGCTCATTCTCCCTAATCATCAAAGAAATGCAAAGCAAAACCCCCTTGAGCTATCACCCAATCCCAGTGAGAATAGCTCACATCACCAAGTCCCAAAGGAATAGATACTGGTGCAGGTGTGGAGAGAAGGGAACACTTATACTCTATGAGTGGGATTCCAAACTAATACAGTTTTTTTGGAAAGAAGTATAGAGAATTCTCAAAGATATGCCAAAAGTAGACCTTCCATTGTATCTTACAATCCCATTATTAGGTATCTGCCCAGAAGAAAAAAATCATTTTACCATAAGAACATTTGCACTAGAATGCTTATCATAGCTCAATTCACAATCAGTAAGATGTGAAAACAACCCAATTGCCCATCAACTCACAACTGGATAAATAAATTATATTATATGTATCCCATGGAATCCTATTCAGCTACAAAAAAAAGATGGAGGCTTTATATCTTTTATATTTACCTGGATGGATTTGGAGAATATCCTCCTGAGTAAAGTATCACAAAAATGGAGAAACAAGTATCTGATGTACTCAACACCAATATGAAACCAGTAGATGAACAACTACATGCCCACATGAGAGAAAGACACAACCACACTCAAGAAAGGGAGGAAGGAGAGGAGGTTTGGTATGTATCACCAATAAAATTCAATACTTATTTTGCCATACGTAGTGTTTGCTTAATATCTCTGTATAGATACAGGTGTATATTTCGTGTGTGTGTGTGTATGAAGGGAGAGAATAAAGAGGGATGAAAATACTGACTGCGCCACTCTAACTTGTGAGACTCACGATCCTTCATCACTGAACCCTTCACTGTGCATCTACTGAAAACCCTACATGGTCACACCTTAGAAAATCAACAATAATTCCATACTATTATCCAAAGGCCTTTCATATTCAAATATATCTACTTGTTTCAATAAGTTTTTGTACATTTTTTCTAAATTGCTTTCATAAAATTTCCACTCATTGCTTTTGGTTATGTTTCTTTAACCTATCATTTATAAAAAACCACCCCTCTATTTTACTTTATAATAGCATTATCTTTTGCAGCAATGTGGCCAAATTTCTTTTGAATGTCCTTCACCCTGGATTTTTCCTAATATTTCTTCTGATGTCTTTTACTTTGCTTCTCTATCTGCTGTGTTTCCTAGACATCTACTTAGAATTTGGCAGCAATGTTTACAAAAATGGAGAAGCAAGTACCAATACATTGGATCTGTGGAGGAGTTGTGACCAGCATATTCATCACACCAGGAGGCACACAAGGTCTGGGTTTACCAGGGCTCTTTCTGAACCCATAATGGCCAATTTTAGCCTAATTTCCCAGAGATGCAGTTGCTTTGGCTGGGAGTGTGGTAGGTACAAGTGTGACATTCTGGCAATACGAGATCTTACCACTGCCCCCATTCCTCACATGCTCTAGGCCTTCATGCCCTGATGCTCTGGGCTCCAGACCTGTAGCCTTCAGGCCAGGACCCTCCAGACCTGGACTCCCCCACCTCCTTCCCAGCCTCACTCTGTTGTGTCTGTTTCCTTATCTCTCCCCTCTCCAAGCCCAGCTCCCTAATGTCGCTCACCTCTCAAACCAATGTTTCCATCCAGGGCTGATTTTGCCCACAGAAGACACGAGCTATATCTGGAGAAGATTTTTGTGGCCAAGACTGGAGTGAGGAAGTCACACTACTGGTATCTAGTCCTGAGAGGCCAGCACTGCTGTGAACATCCTAGTACACATAAGTTGGCCCACTCACACTCACATGTGCCAAAAAATTATCCAGCCCTAAGTATAAATAAAACCAACTTTGAGGAGGCCTGCCAAGACTTTCTCTTCTTTGAGTGCAAACTTTTTTGAACTATAGCAAAGAAGAGAGACAAGGACCACTGAGAGATGCCCTTCAGGACATGTGTGGTTCCACCCCAGACAAAACCTCCCCTCCAGACACCTGTGCCTTGGTGTCTCCTTCACTTTACACTTGGGACTAAATGTGGAGCCCCCATTTCCTATGCCTAGGTCAGTTTCTTGTGAATTTCCTAGGCCTGAATTCCATGGATGGACTGTGTCCATTCATTGATACACTCATTTACCTTACCCCCGGTGGAAGGGACTGTACTCATTTGTTTCCTGGCCAAGGAACCCATACACCTATATATACCCTGAGGTGAGAGGCCTAGAGGAGGAGATGGGGAAAGACCGGGAGAGGAACGGAGAGAGCATCTCTCTCCCCACTTGAAATCTCTCCCTCTACCAGGAGCTTTGGTGTTTTCTGTATTCTTTTCTGTACATCAATTCTGTCTTGCCACGGAGGGGTGGGGGGGGGAATAATGTAATGAAGAATAATAAAATACATGTATTTGAAAAAAAAAAAAAAAAGAAAAGAAAAGTGCACCAAGGCAATGAAAATCAATCTGGTTTGAGAGAATTTGGCTTCTCTATGAACTCAGTTAGTTATCAATATTCTGGAAAGAAAAATGTGGAGAATCAATTCTAGGAGGCATAAATCAAAACAAAGTACACAATTATTCCCACTTTTGTGCTCACCTGTTTTGTTTTCTTTCAGGCTTATGTTGTAAGGAATAATTTAACTTTGGTGAAATGAATTTTAGTAGTCCCTAGTGGTTGTTCTTCTTTCAGGAAGAGGGGTTCACTTGCAACCTGGTTTTCCCTGAATATTTGAGTCTGTGTCATAGACAATGATGACTTTTGGTGGGCTTCTGGTTTACTTTACTGTCTAAAGATTGGGATATAGGTTATGGAACTGTGGCAAATTAATACCTGGAAGGAAGTGGAAGGATGAATTTTGAAATTTTATGAAAAATGAAGGCCTATTTCATTTATTTCATTTCATTGTATTATGCTTCACAAATATTGTTTTTTACAAATTGAAAGTTTATGGCAACTTCTCTTCCACACATAATAAAAAATAAATAAAATGTTTTATTTATTCTGTCAGCATCATCTTTCCAACAGTATGTACTCACTCGTTTCTTGGTGGCACATTTTGGTAATTCTTACCATATTTTAAACGTTTTTATTATTACTATATCTGTTATAAAGATCTATGATCATCAGTCTTGAATATTAGTGTTGTACTTGTTTGGAGCACCATAAACTAGCCCAATGTAAGATAGGAGACTTAATCAATAAATGTTGTGTGTCCTGACTACTATACTGACCAAATGCTTCCCATCTCTCTCCCTCTCTTCAGGCTTCCCTATTCCCTGAAATACAGCAATATTGAAATGAAGCCAATTAATATTTTTGACAATGGCCTTTAAGTGGTCAAGTAAAAGGAAGAATTGCATATCTTTAAATCAAAAGTTAGAAATGATTAAGCTTAGTGGGAAGGAACATTGGTAGCTTAGATAGGCTAAAATTTAGGCCTTATGTGCCAAACAGCCAAATTATGGATGCAAAGAAAAAGTTCTTGAAGGCAATAAAAAATGCTACTCTAGTGAATACATAAAATGAAGGAAACTTTAATGGTCTGGTTGGAGATCAAACCAGCTATAACATTAGGCTAAAGCCTAATCAAGAAGAAGATTCTAAGTCTTCAATTCTTTGAAGACTACGAGATCTAAGGAAACTGAAGAAGAAAAGTTGGAAGCTAATTAAGATTAGTAATAAGGATTAAGGAAACAAGCTGTCTCCATAACATAAGAGAGCAGGGTGAAGACGCAAGTGCTAATGTTAAAGCTGTAGCAAGTTAGCTAGAAGATCTAGATAAGGTAATTGATAAAGGTGGCTACACTAAGCAACAGATTTTCAATGTATACAAACAAACTTCTATTGAAACATGATGCCATCTAGGACTTTTATAGCCAGAGAGAAAATGTCAATGTCAAGCTGTAAAGTTTCAAAGGACAGGCTGACTGTTTTAGCGGCAAATGCAGCTGATGACTTGAAGTTGAAACCAATGTCCATTTATCACTCCAAAGTCTAGGGCCATAAGAATTATGCTAAATTTACTCTTTGCTCTATTAATGGAACAACAAGGCTTGGATGACAGCACACTGGTTTATAGCATTACTGAGTATTTTAATCCCACTGTTAAGACCTACTGCTCAGAAAAAAAGATTTCTTTCCAATATTACTGTTCATTAACAATGCAGGTGGCCACCCAAAAGCTCTATGGAGATGTACAAAGAGATTATTGTTGTTTTCATGCCTGCTAACATAACATTCATTCTGCAGCCCCATATACAAGGAATCATTTTGACCTTCAAGTCTTATTATTTAAGGAATATATATGATAAGCCTATAATGAGGAATCACTACCTATACGGCCTATAGGCTATGGCCGTATAGGTAGTGATTCCTCTGATGGATCTGGGCAAAGTAAATTGAAAAACTCTGAAAATTTACCATTATAGAATTGATTAATATCATTTGCAATTCACAGGAGGCAGTCAAAATATCAACATTTATAGAAGTTTGGAAGAAGTTTGGAAGACTTTAAGAGTTCAAGACACCAGCAATGGAAATAACTGTAGATACAGTTAAAATAGCAAATGAAGTGGAATGTGGAACTTGAAAATGTGACTGAATTACTACAATGTTATGATAAAACTTAAAAGGATGGGCAGTTGCTTCTTATGGATGAGCAAAGAAAGTGATTCTTAAGATGCAATCTACTCTTGCTGAACAGATTTAGAAGAGCACATACACTTAGTTGGAAAAGCAGGGGGAATGTTTGGGGGGATTGACACCAATTTTGGAAGAAGTTCTACACTGGGTAATATGCTATCACACAGCATCACTGCTACCAAAAAGACTCTTGTGAATGAAAAGGCAATAGATGCAGGAAATTTCATTGTCTAATTTTGAGAAATTACCATAGCCAACCGTTAGCAAAAACTTTCCTTATTGGTCAATAGCCATTAACACTGAGGCAAAACCCTCTGCCAATAAAAAAATTATGATGAGTAAAGATTCAGATGATTGGTAGAATTTTTTAGCAATAAAGTATTTTTTCCATGTTTAGCTGTATTTTTTTTTTCTTTCTTAAGAAAATGATACATACTATATGTTTATATTTTGGGGGTACATGAGATAATTTGATACATTAATATTTTCAAATTAGAGTGATCAGAATATTGATCATCATAAATATTTATCTTTTGTTAAATTATTTTCTTTTAGCAATTTGGAAAGTATTTTTAATTGAAATATGTACATTTTAAAATTATGTAATCATAACTTTTATATGTACTTGTCTTATTTTGATATTTACTTTATCGAAATGTTCTGAAACCAACAGCACAATATGTCTGAGGTATGCCTGTATGTATGAGTGTAAATTTTCTTAGGAAGAGGACCATAACTTTCATCATATTGCCAAAAATATCTGTAAAAGGTTTAAGAACCACTGCATCAGAATATCACTAGCACCTGCAGGTGGGAAAATAATAAAATCAGGCTTTTTCAAACCTAGATCAGAAAATGAAAATAATAATAATGGTAAGAGTTGTATGTGGCCGCATGACATGTGAGTTCAGTCAGAGTATTGTGCTGGAGCAGCCTGGGAAGTGGTTTAGGTTTCTGTGCAGGCCTTTGCCCCACAGTCTTAGAAGTGGAATAGACTTGTGGTCACCCAGGTCAACCTGCATTCAATACAAGAATTTTCCAAAATTGTTTATGATCAATGGAGCTTACTTCCCTACTTGACTATCAGGACTCTCTCATCAGACTGCTCTAGTCCCTGAAATTTCTTTTGCAATTTTATACCCCCCCCAAAAAAGATTTTTTATAGTTTCTGCGCATTGACTTTTGTTCTGCCTTAGAACATCCTAAGAAGCAGAGTCTAAGTTTATCTGCTGCATGAAACTTAAACAGAATGTCTTTTTCTTTTAATCTCAATAGATTTAGGGAGTGCAAGTGACACTCAGCCTGACTGTTATTTTTGTATAGAAAAGCTACTGACTGTGTGTATTAATTCTGTAGCATGAGATTTCACTAAATTTATTTATCAGTTCTAGCAGTCTTTTGGAGGAGTCTTTAGGATTACCTAGAAAAAGGATCCTACCATCAGTAAATAGGGATAGTTTGACCTTCTCCTTTCCACTTTGGATGCCCTTTATTTCCTTCTTTTGTATGATTGCTCTAGCTAGGACTTCCAGTACTATACTGAATAGAAGTAGTGACAGTGGGCACCCTTTGTTTTTACCAGTTCATAAGGGGAATGATTTCTCCTTTCCTCATTCAGTATGATGTTAGCTGTGGGCTTTTATTATTTTTAAGTATATTCCCACTAAAAGTCTAGTTTGTTGAGGGATTTTTCATGGATCAGTGCTGGATTTTATCAAATGCTTTTTCTGCATCTATTAAGATGATTATATGGTTTTTATATATAATCCCATTTATGTGGTGAATCATACTCATTGGTTTGGTATTTTCCTGGCTTTGGTATTAGGGTGATACTGGCTTCATAGGATGAGTTAGGAAGGATTTCCTCTTTATTCATGTTATGGAACAGTGTCAGTAACTCCATAGAGGTTTTGATAGAAGTCTTGGATGATATTTCGTATTTCTATGGCATTAGTTGTAATGTCTCCTTTCTTATTTTTGATTGAGCTTATTTGAATTTTTTCTCTTCTGTTCCTCATTAATTTAGCTAGTCACCCATCAACTTTATTTATCTTTTTACAGAAACAAAGTTTTGTTTCATTGATCCTTTGTATTGTTACGATGATAATGATGATGATGATGTTTCCATTTTGTTTAGTTTCGCTGCAATCTTTGTTATTTGTTTTCTTCTGCTAGGTTTGGGTTTAATTTATTCTTCTTCTGGTTCTTTGAGGCATGACATTAGATTGTTAATTTGTGGTCTTTCTGTCTTTTTAATATAGGCAGTTAGACACTATCAAATTCTCTCCTAGCACTGCTTTTGCTTTATCTCAGATATATTTGTAGCTTGTGTTGTCATTGTCATTCAATTAGAAAAATGTTTTATTTTCATCTTGATTTCATCATTGACCAAAGGATTATTAAGTAGAAGATTGTTTAATTTCCATGTATTTAAGTAGTTTTAAGAGTTCTTGTTTTATTTCACAGAGTTCTAAAAAGATATATGGTAAGATTTAGATTTTTTTAAAACTTAGAAACTAGTTTTGTGGCCTAACATATCATCCATCTTAGAATATGGCCCATGTACTAAGAAGAATGCATATTCTTCAATTTGTGGGTGTAATATTCTGTAAATGTCTGTTATGCCTATTTGTTCTAGAGTCCCATTTAAGTCTAGTGTTTCTTTGTTGATTTTCCATCTCAACAATCAGTCTAGTTCTATTAATAAAGTGTTGAAATCTCTGACTATTATTACGTCGCTGTTCATTTCTTTCCTTGGGTTTAGTGGTATTACTTTTATGAATTTGGAAGCTCCTATGTTAGGTGTATATGTATTTAAGATTATTATATCTTCTTGTTGAATTGATCCTTTTATCATGACCAACTTTGTCTTTTTAAAAAACTGTTGCTTATTTAAAGTCTCTTTTACCTTATTTCTTTTGTTTTCCACTTGTGTGGAAAATTTTTTTCTATCCCTTTACCTTGAATCTATGAGAATCTTCACAAAAAAAGAGTCTAGTGGAAGAAAACAGTTAAACTAACAAAATGGAAACCAAAGGAAAAAAAAATGCCAAAGAGAATCAAAATGAAAAGTTAGTTCTTTGAAAAGGAAAAAGTCCATAGACCGCTAACTAAATGGGTTTCATGGAAACAGCATATAATTGTGTTGTATTGTTCTTTTTAATCCACTCTGTATCTTTGCAATGGAGTATTTAGACTATTTAAATTCAATGTTAAAGTTGCTTTGTCACATACTTTTCTAGTCACCATGTTGATTGGTAAATAGTTGCTTTGTTTTCTCTCTTGTGTTATTCCTTTATGAGAGCAGTGAGTTTTTACTTTTGGGTGTTTTTACACTAGTGGATTTAGATTATTATTTTCCATGTATAGGGAACTTTTAGGCATTTTTTATAGAGCTGGTCTAATAGTGATAAGTTCCTTTAGTGCTTACTTATCTGAGAAATACTTTATTTCTCCTTTATGAGACTTAGTTTTACAGGATACAGACTTCTTGGCTGTGAGTTATTTTGTTTAAGAACACTAATAATAATAAGCCTCAATTTCCATATTGCTTGTAAAGTTTTTGCTGAGAAGTCTAAAGCAGAATGTTTTAATAATAGTAAAATGCCTTTAGAAAATAATCATCCATTGAGTGCCAAATTTTAGTTTAAAATCTTAACCAAAAATTTATGATTTATTAAATATATTTAGGTATATTATCTTATATTACTTTTAAAACACTTCAGGAATTACTATATCCATCTTTTTTCATATGGGAAGTTGGGATGTGCTGAGATTAAATGATTTATAAAAAAATTTCCTCTATAATTAAATGAAAAAATCCATCTTGGTATCTTTATTTCTGGGCCTTCTATTTACTCACATTGCCATGATTATTCAATCATTCCAACATTTATTAAGTGACTGATAGGCTCTTACTGAATTGTTTTCTCCAGGCAAAACATCCCTGATTCCTTGGCTTAAGTCACAAAGTTTTCATGAGCAGCCTCTTTAAGATCTCTACCGTTTCTCCTGGAAAAACTCTCTACTTTGTCATGCCCCAGTTAAACTGCTGAGTGCCTGCCTGGATGATATTTCAGATGTGAAGAGCAACCTTACTTAGCTATTTATTGTTTTTCTCTTCCTCCCAAGGTGAATGGGGACTACAGATTATTTATTGCCTACTGAGTTGGGTGATGTGTGTGAGGATTCAAAGTGGAGAGAACTGAAGGGAGATAAATTGTGCAACAGCTGAATGGCTGAATGGACATACTGTAGCAGCTAAGAGGCAGAAGGCAGAGTGTCTCAGAGGGGCTAGAGGCTGCCTGGAAGGGAATTTTCATGCAAGAGCAGAGAACTGTGGAACTGAAATTAGGAAAGCAACATTGGTGGATAGTTGGGGAAACACAGAGATAGGTGGTAGATACCAATAGGTTTCTTCTGTCTGGTTTTAGATGCATATATCTTCAAAAATTTCCAATAAAATTTAAATAAACATTTTATTTTTAATTTTGTTTTTTTTTTTTAATTATTTTTTATTGAGTCATAACTGTGTACAATGATTCAAGCTTGGAGTACAGTGTGCGGGCTTCCCATACAATCGGAGATATTTTTATCCACCTGATTAATGTAACATTCATGATATTTTC